>APFE031487693.1:37789-90597 GCA_000404065.3 Pinus taeda | reverse complement strand
GAGATAATCAATAGAAATAGTCATAGCCAGATTCCTTAATCAGATGTGGTATGAAATCGTTTATGAAATTGGTATTTCCCATATTTGGATACGGTATCAAGCTGCTGAATTAGCGCTTTTAAAAAAAACATGTAAAGAGTGTATGCCATAGCACCGGGATTTTGGTGAAAAGAAACCTGATAATTCGAATCAAGATACGACCGTATGCGCGAGGCTAAAACCCGACCTAGCATCATACCGAATGGCTCATGCTAACCCTTTAGGGCGAGAGGAACTGGTACTAAATGGTCAGTTGAATTTACTTTTTCCCAGATTCATGTATTTTCCAATGCAAGAGATGTACTAGAATTGGTTACTCGACCTCTGCGACGTAGCGAAAACTTAGATAACTTGGATCAGACCACCCTTGTTCGAAAAGAACAACAAGTAATATACTTGTTGTTGTTGCGAAATAAGATAGAAATATGATAATATATATATGAATCATACGTAATATCCAGATATTAGAATATTTGTTAGAAATCAATTATGTTAAACCAATTCATCATCAAAATAATTGTTTGACCAAGGTCAAAAAGGGAGCTTTTCATATGATAAAAGAACTTGGCCTACTATTGGGTCCATTGTCCTCCTGGGTAGAAGTTTCAGGTCTGATCATCATATTTCGGCAATATTATGGATTTCTTGCTACAATCTAAAATCTAAAATCTATTCCATGAGACCCTTCCTTTTGGGAAAAACTGGCTATGGTATAATAGCCATAAGTGGTTCTATTATGGGACAATTAATAGGATTTTTGTCCATGTATTATTCACCCATCTATGCAGTGTTGTGGAAGCCTTATGCAATAACTTTATTAAGTCGTACCATATATGTTCTTTTCGTTTTTTCAAAATTATGGCAAACCTTCAAGTCTGATCCCGCACCTCATGAATTCGATCACCAACCAAAAGCTCTAAGTCTTTTTATGGATGGTCTATCCATCCTGCTTAACCACAGTGATTTCCGTATGGTTACTAGAGGCTCTCCTTTTCATCATGCTGGGGGCATGCAAACCTTTTTTTTTTTCAATTTCATTTTCTAGCCTTTTAACGTTTTTAGCTTTGTAACTTTTTAACTTCTTAGGTTAGGTGATTGGTTTGACACGCCATTCACCTTTATCTGTGCTGCAAATGAAGAAAATGAAGTGTTTTGTCTGTCCCAAGGATGAAACTATCCTACCTAACCTCAGTGGTTCCTTAGCTTTTTAGTTTTTCTAGCTTTTTAGTTGTGTTTTTCTAGTTTTTTTAGTTTTGTCATTTCTAGTTTACATAAAACAAAAAGCTAAAAACTGAGCATAGTTATCGCATGGTTCAAGCTCATTAAAAAATAAACCTACCTCTGAGCATAGTTCCCCATGGTTCAATATCGTTAAAAAATGAACCCACCTTTGGTAAATAACCTTTGTGATTGCCATGCTATCAACCTTTTGAGCCTTGGTTGTGTTCCTGCCATCACCTCCATCCTTTTGGCCAATCATACGCTTCCACTTGATTGTTTACCCTTTTTAGGAATAGTTGCGACGAGTGGTCCTGTTAGCCAACCTCTTCACATCACCATGTTTTGAGAAGTTCCAAGCTTACCCGGAACTAATTTCTACCCTAAACGCCACTCGTTCCTCAAAAAACGAGTCTCCTTTAAACTCTTTTCAGACTCGTTAAATATGAAAATATTGTCGAGCTATTGGCCTTTCCGGCTCGCTAAAGTAATTGGAAGTGCCATCCCTCCTGTATATTTTAATATTTTTTGGACCTGAGGGATTATCTCATGAAAAAGGTCGAGTGCTTGTCTTTTTCAGCTCGCTAAAGTGATTGAAAAGTCATCCCTTTTGTATTATTTTATCCTTCTTCGGACTTAAGGGATTATGCTATGAAAAAGAACTGATAGAGTTCCCTTTTCGTCCCTTTTCAAACTCTCTAAACATGAAAAGGACCGAGTTTTCTTTGTTGTTAAACTCGTTAAAACAATAGTGAAAAAGTTGTCTAGCTAGACAAGAACGAGTTTCACTGTCACTAGACTCGCTAAAATATAGCGACAGGTTTGACCGAAGGACAAATTATAGAACAAGCATATGTTATCCTCCTCAAGCTTGACAAAAATAAAGAGGTACTGGTCAGCAATGACTGGGGAAAAAGGGAAGAAAACTTGAATAATTTTATGGTAGCAGGTCGCTCTTGAACATGACACTTTCACTCCATCACCATGATTGAGTCAGGGTTGGGTTATTTCATTCACCGGTCGTTTCACCATTGTTCTTCCACACCATCCATCTGTTGGGGTTAACACTACCAATCCATCTTAGTGTCACCGATATGTTCAAGAGAAGTCATTTAGTTGAGAAACCACCATCCATTTAATGCCTTATCCACTACAGTACCTTCACCCTCCATTTTTCATGACTGCCATTCCTGAACCTTGTGTCGTCAGATCGTTTTCTCCTCCAGAAAATCATTTGCTTTGTTTCGTGTCGTAGATGTGGGATACATTAAGGCCCTCCTATGATGGGTCACTTCTTGTCAACATCAGATCATTATCCAAGAAGTTGACATAGAAACAACCCTTTTAGTACTTTGAATCTTGCATGCCTCAATGGCAAGTTTCTCACTTCCGACGACAGGTTGACATCAATGGCCTTCGACCAAAATATTTTGCATGGTGTTTGACATTGGATCATATATTCAAAACATGTTAATTGTACTGTAGTACCTTGAGGGTCATTATCATTATCAGTGATTCCTCTCACATCTATTAACAACTCACATTATTGGCTGGTAGTCAAGCAATGTCTTTCCATGTTCAACTTCAGAACATCTCTTCACATGGATCGACTTGTACTTGGGTGAAGATTGAATGAGATTCAAGACCCTAGATCTAGTTTCATCCATTCGAGTTGCGATATATTCAGGGATATAAAGATATCAAATGTACACAGAAGCTGCACAGATGGTCATCCAAGCCAGGGATGATGAATATACATTTGAAGAATCACCAGTCTGCAACTGCAGACAATTATCTGTTCTATGTACATGAAATGAATTTATAAAGTTGAGCATGGGAATGCCTGCCTCAACTAGATCATGAAAATTATATTATGATGATAATGTATTATATTTTATCTTATATAGGTCACCTTCCAGTTTTGAAAACCTCGGATCCTCATGATAAAGCATTTCACCCGACATCAAAGATTTACGACTTCATGCTTTAGGGGGCAATTGTTATAGACATATTTGGGCACTGCAACCCCAATCTTATATTTCGATAAACTAGGTTTTTTTAACCCCTAAAAGTTTTTTTTCATACCCTAAAGGATCATGGTCAACTGATTACATCATTCCCTAAAAGTTCCACCTGAAAAACCATCCAGAACTAGCCAAAACAGGACCATACTAACTACTCCACTGTCAAGGTGCAATGCATACTGACTCCTACACTAGCTAGGGGTGATGCATACTGATGATTCCTTCTATAGGGTGCGATGAGTGAGGATGGACAAATGTCCGAGACAATTTACTAAGTGGATGCTCATGGAATCTTCTAGAAACTTCTCTTATGACACTTGTCTCTCTGAATTCACCCAGGGATGAGTAAGAGATCCAAGAAATCTCCAAGTGGAACCAAAAACAACAAGTGGAATGACACTAATGAAAAACCCAGAGATGACTCATACCCTTGCACACATTTATAAATGGACTCCTCATCTGAGAGATCTAGAGGCTAGAATTTTGTAATTTGCAAGGAAGTGTTGATAGTTTGTATCTAAAAAAGAGCATTGTATTGTTGGGTGATCTTTCTTTTCATGAGGTGAAGAGGGCTTTGATGTTGGGAGGATGATGCTAGATCAGACAGTTGGGTTGTAATTCTCCCTTCATATTTAATAAAGTTCTTTGAGTTTTCCTCCATACAATTGTGTATTTGTGAATGTTGTTATTTGTGAATGCCATTGTATGTTCATTGTATTTTTGATTCTGCAATGCTTATCAATTAATAGATCAAGATGCTTTGATGGTGTTTTGTTACTTTGTTTCTACAGGTATTCTCTAAGCGGGATAAGTAAGAGAGGAGTTGCAAGCTCTGTCAAGGGAGAGAGAGATCAAGCAAGGAGTTAAGCAGAAGATCTAGGTTGGTTCCTTTGCATCTCTCTTATCTATCATACATAGAAGAAATCCCAAATTTCTTTGATTGTTTGTTTCTAGGATAGCTGCCAATACTAGAGGGCTAGTCGATTGAAAAGACACTAGCTTTCCCAGAAATAAGGAAGTTTTCCAAATTCTTTGAAGAGGCATTACCAACTGAAGGCATGCTTAGGGGCATCTTTATCTATGGCTACAACTCTAAATCTGGTGTGGCAGGTTATGGCTTAGGCTCGCTTGATGTGGCTTTGAAGATTGTAGATGACCATCATTTCAGCCGTTGTCAGATACAAGGTGAGATGGAGAAAAATCAACTGCAATACTGTTCAATACTCTAGAACAAGTTCTAACATATGACTGGAATATCTTCTTGGCTGTTGATGCCCTTTGCCAAGAAGCGATCCATCCAAGATGAATCTTTGTTCTTGCAGGAGGTTTGTTTCTAAAGCATTTGTTTGAAGAATGACTAGTTTTATGTCAATGCTTACATGGATGAAGATCAAAATAGTGATCTTTCATATGGCTAACTCAATCATAGTGTTGGCATTTCACAATATGTTGTTGTTGTTGTGGAAGAGAACCAGAATCCGAAACAACTAAAGGTGAACTATCATGAGGAACAGGTGAAGATGAACCGTCCTGAGGAAATGCAGCACTTTGAAATTAGATTGGTTTGGAGTAGTTTGGAATATGAAAGGACACGTCCTTGTCACATCCAAGACCAGTTCTATGCTTGTTGTGGACAAGCTCTTCCCAAGGTCTGATGATGGGCTTAGGAAGTGCAAGTTGAGCTTTTGCATCTGCATGTAACCTTGCTGCTTTATTGTGTACTAAATCTAAGTGAACTGTAAAATTATTGTTGTGCTGTTTATGGGAGTCTATTTCAATCTTCTGAACAAAACCAAGTTCAGAATGATGACTCCACTATTGTAACTCTTCCTGTTGTAGTTGAGATTCAAGCTGTTCTTGTGCATATTGTAGACATGTCTGAATTTTTGAGAGAGAGCCTTTGCTGATTTGGAATGTGTCATCAACAGTAGATTGTATAAGAGTTTTCATGAACTCTAATACTTCAGTAATTGTAGCCATTTTTCTCAATAGGAAATAAAGGCCTAGAAATGCACCACTAGAAGCTTGTTTTAGTATGAGTTGAGGTGAAAATGTACCCTAAATAATCACAATGCTTGCAACAAAATTCTAATATATCTCCATAAACATGTTAAACACTAGAGACCCATCATTCTGAGGTTCATGTATAACCATCATCGGCTTCAAAGGCTCAATGTAGCACTCAACCATCAACACAATTCAATAACAATACTATACCAGTCGAAAAGACATGATTTCAACGTATATCCTTCAATGCAATATGTGAAGAGCACCTTCAATGAACATGTAAAGAGTGGAGACACACAAACCATATAACCAGCGCATGAAATACTGTATATTCATGCTATCCAATCATATAATACAACATATAGGAGGCATATATTCTCTTCACACGAACTCTTTTGTCACAAGTCAGCTTCAATGTAAATTCAATGTTCAATGTACATACAACACATACATTCCCATAGATTAAGAATACAAACCAATATATCTAATCACGAATGCCATGGAGGCCATCAAAGTGAAATATGTCCCCGTGCAACACCATCAGTCTATGTTAGACGTCTCAGAAATTATGTTGAGGGTGCTTGTTGTAGCTGCCACTCTATCCACAATAGTTATGATGGGAAGAAACGAGCAGACAATCACATTAATTGGCAGCTCTACTATGGATGCCAAATAAAGTTACTCACTTGCTTTTAGGTTTTTTTGTGGTTCTATCATTAGCCATATCGTTGTTGAAGAGTATGAAGAGTATAAATGCTCCACGTGGATGCCCATTAGGAATTCCAACTCGCAAATTCAAGCTCTCGATGATCCTGTGTGGAGGCTCCAATCTCTCTTAATTCGAGGGCCGCCAAATCATTGGCTCTTCTGTGTTAAGCTCTATCGAATTCAGAGGAATGGGCTGATGGAAATTTCCATTACAAAGCGGGAGGAGGAAACAGTCTGCAACTCATATTTTACACATCATTCGATTCTAGTTGTGCCTTTCCCTTCCATCCCCTCATCCACATACGTATTCTGACAACGACAATCATGTTCTTGTGTTTACATCTAATTCGATTCCATTTCTCAGGAAGAGTATCGACGAGCGCGCTCTTTACTATTGTCCTTTGTAACCCAACTTTACAACTTTAGTAGGGTGGAAAAGAACACTTCTAGTATTTCTCGAGGCATTTTACATTATAGATAAATATTATGGAAAAAATCATGGGTGATTATAAAGCTGAACTAGAAAATCACAAGTAATTTGATCAAATCAAATTTATGCGAAGGAATCTGATTTTCTCGAGTATCGCGAACATCGAGTTCTTTATAGTGAAGATAAGCTCTTGGATGAGGAAGAAAAATACGTTATGATGGCTTGGGAGAAGCCATTAATGGAGGCACATGTGAGGGCGGTGTGTAGTCGAGGTGACAGTGGGCACATTCTCAATGTTGATTTTGGCATGGATCTGGTTGATGAGGCTATATAGACATATAAACCTGCATCGATTGCCACTATAGGATCAACAAAGATATCAAAGATTTGAGTCAGAGTGCTTCTGAAATCCACTCAAAGAGAGCGTAGCCATATTTTTTTTACTAGTGGGCAATATGGGGACCCTACTCCTCGTACCCAGATACCGATTCTAAACCCCAAATCTGGTTTTGTTGTAAGTGCAAAGACATATAAACAGACGGGAAATGGCGCTTTCCTTGAGGGAATGCCACCTCCCTTGCCTTCTAAGCGACCTGATGGGGGTTTAAATTTGTTGTCCTCAGACTCCCTGGATTCTACTGAGAGCTTACCCAATGATGAGGCTAATGAGAAGGGCAAGAGGGGGAGGATGTCACCGTCGTCCTTTAAGAGCCCCGTGAGAGAATTGGCGTAGATGATTTTGAAGTTTGGAGAGATCTATGAGTAGATTAAGAATGCCTAGCAACAACATATGATGGAATTAGAGAAGCAGTGCATAGAATAACCCAATTCAACTGTTCAACGCAGTGAAATGGATAATGGATTTTGGGAATCTCTTTCAGAGCCCACAATGAGGAGAGTAGTCCAAGTACTTCAACAAATGTTGAATTCTGCCCTCGGATACCACCGTCCAACGCAGGAAGTCAATGAATTTTCTCCTCTTCCACATTTGCAGCAAGTCCATGCATGTCTGAGTAGGTAGGAAGGGGCGTTAAGGTTTCTACGGGCAAGTGCAGAATGAGGAATAGAGCACTCAATTCTGACAAGCATATAGGGCAGAACTGATAGGCATAACATGCATATTCTGATCAAGGAAGGTATTCACCTCAAGCTCTAACACCAGTACATAGAAAGGATGCAACTATTCCTTCAATGGGTAATGGGAAGGCCGCAGGAAGGAAAAGTGCTTAGGAGCGTTAGGGATGCATGGAGCATTATAGGTAATGAAGACCAGGCTAGGGCTATTTAAGGCAGCTCAAACTAGCTGCACAGGGAATAACAACTGTGAGGAAGAAAACTACACAGTCCACACATCATGGCTCTGATACCATGTTAAAAACACACATGGCAGCAAAAGTATGAAAGATAGAACATGAGAGTACATTTTTTATTAACAAATGATATACATTTATAGTACATGGTGTGACTGTTGGGTTCTACATCCCAACGTCTCTTGGACTTCCATAGTCTATTTGGCTTCCACACTAACCCTTAGAGGATTCAGGTGCTAACCCATCATAGATCAATGTTAACCACCACATATATAAGCACAACATAGCGCAAAATTTATGTTGGGGTTTCTGGTAAAGCCACGAGTTTCACTAGCACAATCAAATACTTTGAGAACACTCAAGTCTTGTGAGAGGATGCAAAATTAATTGATGTGAAATCACTACACTCAACCTTCATTAAAAATCACTACACTCAACCTTCATGAGAAATTTCTACACTTAACCTTCATGAGAATCCACATGGATAAAAGTAAAGGTGACACCTGTTGAGGACGATTAATCCTCAACAATGTTTTGATAAAAAACCTCATTAATCAATTCCTATCAACATAAAAATCCATGTTTAAATACTTTTAAATGATAAAAATGTGCAATTAATCTTACACAACATCATGTATTTCACAAAAGAATCCTCAAGTTTGACTTATAACAGATCAAACTTCAAAACTAAAACTAAAATAACCTTATCCGTAATGAATTTCAGGATAGGGGCCTTCCCAAATTGCAAAAGAAAATTATTTAGAATTAAAATAACAATTTTCACTCTAATGTCACCATAAGGCTTTCCTAATCATAAAATACTATCTTTAAATTATCATACCTTACACAAAATTTGTAAAGGGATACACTCTTAACATCTCCATAGAGGTCATCCCTCCATTCTAAGATCCTCTACCTTTTTGTAATATCACTTAAGAGTAAAGATTTTCCCATTTATTTGATTATCATAGATAAAGAAAAATATCACATCACTTGGAGTAAAGGGAACTTTCTCCAAATTATATTGCCAAATATGTCATAGCCATATTCTATGGTGGAAATTTTGTCATTCGATCAAACGAGAATGTCAACAAAAGAAATTGTGTGGACCAAAGATTCTAATGTCATGCAACAAATTAGGGATATGTATAATATTATGCAAAAATTTTCAACTATGATATAGAAAATAATAATATTTAAGTAAATTTATATAATAAATTTAAGGGATGTTTTCCCACAATTTGGATATTTTTTTAGTTAATATGTTAGTATAGATTAGAGTATATAATTTATGGAGATTACAATCAAATACTCGTTAACATTAAATAAGTCAAATGCCCAAAAATATTAGTGATGATTGAATGACCTTGAGGGGAACCCTAAATTACTTCTCCATGTTTTAGAAATGGTACCCAGTGTAAACCTATTAGTGTCAATTATAAAACGTGACCTAGCATATAAAGGCGACCAATCGATAGGATTACTTCCAATACCTTCTACATGAAGCTTACAACAATTATGCAATTAAACCAATTTATTAAGCTATATATATTCCATAGGAATATGTGTGCAAACTATATATTTCATTGGAACCTAAGAAATATAGTTCCAAATATAATTTCACAACTTTCAAGGCAACAAGTTCCAAGTTCATGTGGTCATTAATATAATTCAATTACAAATTAGAAATAATCAATTCATATGAATTTAATAATCCAAAATGCTGGAGAGAATCATTGCATGAACAATTTTATATTGTAAATTAACTTAGAGACATAAAATTCATTCCAAACAAATTCCACATCCCCTCCACTAAATTATATTTTATACACTTAGTAGTCCTTGCCTCGTCAGAGATGATAGCATTCGCCTTATAATCAAATTGCATTGACCGTGCATTATTTTGCTGTTTTTTTTGTAAGTTTAACCAAAGTTTTGGGAAAATGCTAATTTTTTATTTTTATTTTTGCATGAATTCAGAAATAATTTTCTAATTTTCTAGAAATCTTATTTATAATTTCTAATTGGCATAACAACTTTTGATGGGACGTAATTCCCCTAGTGGAGAGAATTTATTTTGAGATTTGTTAGTGCCTACCAATTGATTTTAAAAAAAAGAAAAAGTAATTTCCTGATTGACCATTCCATCGGTGAGTGCTCTAACATTAACACTGACACTGTTATGGTATTTCTCTTCCCCATGTGAAAGAATTGACACGGTTGTAGGTCCTTTGTGTGAGGGCGTACACAAGTCGTTGTGCGCAGATACTTTTACAATTTTTAGAATCATATATTGTATGAATGTTTACGGAGGACGGGGTATGTACATGAGAACATTGAATATTATTATGTTTCATTGTGTGAAGATTTTACTGTGTGGAGTACAAAGTATGTGCAGAAGAACAATTGCATAGATATTTTGATTTTAGAGCTATGAATCTTTGCGAAATGATTAATATTATTAATTTTCAATGTGCGGCGTGGTGCATATGACTTTGTTAAACTATTAATGTTAAACTGTGAGATTTTTGTGCACAGTGGATTTGTTGTGCAAATATATGTTTTCTATTAATGATAAAAAAAATATGGAAAAATGGGGTATATGTGGGGGAGCGAGGGGTTTCATGAGTGTTATGAAAATATGTTATTCTACTAAGCATTAGTGTTAGAATTGAATCTTTACGCAGGACAGGGTATGAATGGGAGATTTCATTGTGCAAAGCTTTTATTAGGACAAGGTATTTCCGGGAGAATGGGAGGTGTATGTGGAAATTGATGTTAAACTATTAATGTTAATCTGTTATTATTATTATGTTTCATTGTGCATAGTTTTGACTGTGCACAAGATGATGGGGTATATTTTTCGATTTCTCGAACAAATCCAATAATTTTACACATTTCCTGATCATATATTGTATATCATATGAATGTTAATGGAGGATGGGGTATGTGTAGGAGAGCAGGGAATATTATTATGTTTCTTTCTGCGAAGATTTTACTGTGTGGGGAAGAAATTGTGTAGATATATGATTTTAGAACTATGAATCTTTATGTGTGGGAGAACATAACAATTAAAATTGTTAATTTTCATTGTGCAGGGTTTTTATTGTGGGTTTGTGTAGGAGAACGGGCAGTGCATATGGAAAATATATTAACTATTAATGTTAATATGTGAGATTTTTGCGTAGAATGGATTTACTACGAAATGTGGCACAAATGTGTTTGTGTTATATTGGAAGCATATGTGTCTCCTATTGGTGATAAAAAAATCTAGAAAATGAGTTATGTGTGGGAGAACGAGGGGTTTCGTGAGTGCTCTAACTATGTTATTGATCTGAATGAGGTATGTGCGAGACATTTCATTGTGAGAAGCTTTTACTATGATGAGATTTTATATTGGAATCTTTGTTGAGCAGGAAAGAGAAATTAATGTACTATTAATGTTAAACTGTTATTATTATTATTTTCATTGTGTGGAGCTTTGATTGAGTGGAAGATGGGATATGTGTGCCAATTTATAGCAATACAAATAAATGTCATACTTGGAAATTAATTGTTATTTTCGAATCCAGTCACAATTCCTTGATCTAATGTTCAAAAATTCAAACAAGGATTAACATGAAGCTATTATAAATTGATTTTCTTTATTAATGAAAAAAAACTAACAACTATGCAAATTACTACATATCCTCGATATCAAAAGCGATGTAGGCTTCATTAACTTTTGACTCAAGCTAAGAATGGGGAGAACCTTGGTCAATGGCCATGATATCATCATCTCTTTCATTAGCGGCTTCTTCAATGTCCTGGGCCAAATTATCTAATGAAAACTCAATATTTTATTTGCCAATTGCAGTCGCTCCATTTTCAATTGAAGTATTTCCATTTTTTCATTTAGAAGGTTGAAATGGACGCACACTTCAGGTTTAATCATGGTAGTATGCTTTAAGATCAAATTGATGAGAAATTCTAGAGCACCGACTATCCTAGCTAAATAAGCATTAAGCTATTGCTCTACAAGTCCATAATCACATTTCATAGAAATCAATGTGTTACAAATGGAAATAAACTTGTTGAATTATGGTTCTAATCCCCGAATCTATGTTTGCAGAATCACTCTAGCAATTTAAATATACCATTGACGTAAATTTACTTGATTTATAACTTCTATCTTTGACTTTAATTTTAGCTTTGAGTCCATATAGTTTAAATGTTCATTGTCTGAAGGAGGTGTGGAAAACAATATATGGGTGCGAAAACAAGGGTGAAAAAGGAAAGTTATGCAGTCGACATGTAATTAATTTAATTATGAAAAAATTTAGAATTAGTATTATTTTGTTTCTTCTTATGAAGCTTTCCTTGTGCAAATCTTTTACTGTGCAGAGGATGGATAATGTACACGAGAAGGAGGGCGCGGATGGAAAATTAATTTTAAACTATTTGTCATTTAAAACTTTTAAATCCTCCACATAGTAAATGTTATTCACAATGAAAGCTTTGTTTATGGTATCTTTGTGTAAGTAGGCATACCTACGAAACTGCATTGGAATTTCATTCTGCAGAAGCAGCCTTCAAGCTTTGACTCCACATAATCATAGACTTTTCACATAATTCATGCACACTTGCACTCATAAACAAATTTTTTAATCACAAAATTTATAAAGAATACTTTTGTTTTGTTCATGATGACACCTATAAATAATATCTTTGTGTAAATAGGCATATCTACAAAACTACAGAGGAAATACTTTATGCAGAGGAAGCCTTCAAGCTTTCACTCTGCACAATCACAGACCTACCACATAATTCATGCACACTTGTACCCATAAACAAGTTTTTTAATCACAAAATTTACAAAAATACTTTTTTTGTTCATGCTAATACCCATAAATAATATCTTTGTGTAAAAAGGCATATTTGCAGAACTGCAGGGGAAATCCATTGTACGGAGAGGTTTAATTGGGGATACAAAAAGTATAATAAACATTAAATAAGAAACATTACTATTTTATTTTAAATAAGAAACATTGACTTATTACAATAAGGACTTTAATAATAAATATTAAATAAGAAACATTATTATTTCATTCTAAATAACATAGAAACAATTCATCATTAATAATGTTTGATTTCGTAAAGCTTACTTGCATTCAATCAATGCGATGGATCATTGGCCAAATTTTTCATTTTGCTGGTGGATCATTGACCAAATTGTTTATTTTGTTGATTATAATGTTATGTGTTAAGGATATGGGAATATGATATCACCATTAATAACAAGTTGATCAAGTGTTCATTTTTCAGTCCAACAAGATTTGTGATGTGTTGGTGGTGCATCATTTGCCCATATTGCCATCACAAAACATTATTATTGAGTAGGGAGTTCTAGTAATTGTAGTGTTTTTCTTCAGAACATGCTGGTGCAATGGGACAATATAAGCTCTTCTTCATTCTAACCATTCCTTTAAATTTTCAATGAATAATAACATGGCTTTATCTATTCTTGGTGCAAATGTTGCAATTGCAGACTGTTCTATTCTGTAAATATATTGGTTCTTTTGTAAAGTTACAGGATTTGCCATTTTCGATAGACAATTATTACATTGGGATTATCATTAGTATTTGTAGATCCATATCGATACACTTATGTGTGGGAAGTGTGTGAGATATTTTTTAATCCAACTCAAAAAGGATAGCATACATGTGGAACCTCTGGAATTTATACTAATTCCTTCTAGTGGAAGGCTTTTTGGTTATATTGTTTTGATACGTAAGTAGTCGTAATGGCTATTTGTGTGCTTCTCTCCCCTTTTTTTTTATCAATTGTGGTTATTATGGAAATTATGGTTATTCTTTTGTACTCAAATACATGTTGCGTTATATTGCTTAGTCTCACTTCCACTAGTTGTATGCCATTAATATTGCATTGAAGGCATTGACATGATTAAAAATATATAATAAATAACAATGCATCTAGATAACGATGATGATGATTAAACTATGATTGTGTAAAATTTCTTTTCATCACTTCCTCTGATTGTACATTGTCAACATTACATCAAAGACATTGGGACGATTAAAAATCTAGATAACTATCTATCTAGGTAATGATTAGGTCGATTAAAAATGTAGTCGTAAATCTTCAATTATGTTTCTTTAAACTACTAACGTATCAGTTTGTCATTTTGCATTTTCAACGCTCTGGTTATCCTTTTTTTCTATGCTAGACTGTGAAAATGAAAAAATGTGCACTTCCGTTTTTTCTAGACATACTCTGTGTTTGGCACATTCTTCATTATGGATAGTAAAAACTTTTTCTGTTAGCTTTGGCAACTATCCTTGCATATAGCAATATCTGAAAAAATTCTAAATGAGAAAGAGTTTAAAAGTTATCCAAAGAAAAACTTTTTTCGAATGCTTAAAGGAGATTTGTTTCCATACAACTATTGGAAAATTCTTGTGTGGACAAGTTTCTCATTTCGAGGAGAAAAAACCGTGGTCAATCTAACGTTGGTTGTTTCCCAGATTTATGGTATATTGTAAAATACATTTTCGATTTTCAATTGAGCCTGAACAACATCTCCAATCTATATTTGTGTGTGGAGGGGAAATGTGAATGCAAAAATACATAACTTTGCCATAGAAAAATTGTGTTTGTTGTTT
This sequence comes from Pinus taeda, assembly GCA_000404065.3. Lineage (NCBI taxonomy): Eukaryota > Viridiplantae > Streptophyta > Pinopsida > Pinales > Pinaceae > Pinus > Pinus taeda. The sequence goes on along the minus strand of APFE031487693.1, from coordinate 76,198 downwards.
CACATAGTCATGTTTTAGTATAAATCATAAATCAAAGGATTTATGTTGTATTAATCTTTCGTGACATAATAATAATAATGTGTCACTACATTTTTCTCATTGGCCTAAGAATCATAAATCAAATGTTTTAAGTTTTATAAAGATCTTGTGGCGTAATTTCAACACGTAACATGTTGGTAGTTGCATTAGCCAAGTGTTGATAATTCTTTTGGGATGCATGTTGCCAATGCATATTGGTATATTTCATAGTCTAGGGGGAGGGAGGGGGGGCTTGTTACAAATGATTTTACTCTAGTTATCAAAATCGATACTCTGTTCCGAGAACTATGTGTTTTTATTTTTAGCGTAAGAATTATACACAAAATCTTTTTTCAAAAACAGATACAGATTTTACAATATCTATATTAGGTACATTGTGGTTCATTTGTTTTATAACCATATATCTCGTTCATAGACAAGAGTTTTACACGAATCGGTTATATCTATATCGTTTTGCTTGTTTTCCTCTACATTGTTTCTTGTGTGCTTGTCGTTGAGCAAAAGTTTATAGTGAACTTAAAATACCTTTTGTTTTTGAAATGTAATTGCTAAAGTATCAATGAACAAGCATGTTTGAAGCATGATGGCTAAAGCATCAATGGATAAGCATTTGTTTGCTATAAAAAGAAATGGTATGGATGTAATACTAAGGCATCATAATCTATTTTGCCTGAATAATTTTGTATATGATGTGGGAGATTGCCTACTCGATAATATGCAAACTCAATTGCATTTTAGATACATGTGATTAACAAAATTATGTGAAGGAACAATAGAACATTTTAGGAATTGTTTACATGAAGGGAAGATCAAATCCATACTATCTTACGAAGGCGAATTGGATATAGATGCATTAATACATATGCATGGTGTAAATAGCCTGAATGTTTACTTGGAAAGGATGACAAAATCAGCTTCACATATTATCGCTGGGGAGGAATGAGGACTTTGGGGATGGAATATTTTCTATACATTGGTTATTGAAATGGCTAAAAATTCCCATAAGACTTTGGTCAAAGACAACAATGAAAAACTATTTTCTTTTTAATTCAAATTTGTGCGAAGAAAGTTCTGACATATTTTTCCATGATGAGAATTCAATTGCCTAACATTTTGAAGCACTCCTTTGTAAGAAGAAATGTTCAATAGGAATTGATCATGAACCTATAATAAATATAACAACATATGAAGACATAGAACATTGATGGATGCAGATAGAAAAAAGCATGGAAAGTCATAAGGTTAAGATTTTATAGATGCAAGAGTATTTACGGTGAAAGTGGTTTTGAAACAATATGTCAATCAATGGAGAATTAATATGATGTTCCTTGTTTACAGCACATAATTGCACAAGGTTTTTGCAACACAATGACACATAATGATTCATTTGCATTACACTGTATAGAAAAATACATGAACAAAGATGCAATTAAGTGATTTCTTGGAATCACAAATTGGTAAGGATACATTATACAATTAGCAATGCCATATGAAAAATGGAAGATAGATGGTGATCTTTTTGTTTATGACTAGATATGGTATATCTTGAACATAACTATATGCATATGGTCTTCTAACAACTTGATTATTATATTTGAATTTTATGGATTCAAAGAAAGACGAAATAATATTCCATATTATGAATTTGATACAAATGCAGGTCATTTGCATTATGAACTTCTCGAAAAAATATTTCGACAAAAAAACATTGAAACAATTAATAAACCATTAATAGAAAAGGTCAATTAAAAACATAGTAACATTAATATGTTTAACTTCAAATATATAAATGCGAATGAAAATGACATAGAAATTAATACAAAATTTATCAATATAAACTAGAATTAATACATTGAGTCAGAAAACATATAAGAAACAAGGGCATTTACTATAAAAATGTTCTTAGAAAACTATGCCAACCATTAAATTCTAGCTCTAAGAACATGGACATTGATGAAAATATTATGGAATTTAATACAAGTGTCTCAATGTAAACAAAAGACCACATTCTTCGTTGTATGAACTCAAAAAATACATAATAAATAAAAATGTCCTTAAAACAAGAGTATTTAGATTACTGGACAATCGAAACGACAAAAATTAATACAAGATAACATATTTTTTAATGAACATTAAAAAAACATTATAGATATTCGATCATACATTGGAGACATTGGTTGGACAACAATATTTTAAGAAAATACAAGATGTTTTTGACTGTGCAATTTCAAACTAGTTAATTAAGTTACATATTAAAAATACGTATGAGAAATGTGTATTTAAATACAAAATTTCCTTTTAAATACATTTGATTTGGAATCATAATTTAATTTATTAAAATTTGGAACAAAATCACCCATTGAATTCCGGTATTTATTTGTCAATATGATATATCCATTTTGAATGCAAATATTTTATGATTTTTTATTGAGAATACTAACCTAATAAGATAATAGGTATTTAATAAAATTAGATTTAAGATAATAGGTTTCTAATAAAGTTATATTTAAGATAGGCAGATTACTGCTTTTTAAGAAAGTTAGATTCAAGATGATAAGACACAAATTGTTTAATAAATTTAGATTTATGATAAATATAATTTGTTATATATTAATATCAATTTATTTTAATTTTAAATTTATTAAATGTGAAGAAGATTAAATTTTCAAAAAACAAATGTTTTTTTTTAATGTAAATTTATTTTTTATTTAATTTTAATATGATATAATTTATTTATGAGGATTATTATAAGTATTTGAGTTTTTATATGGTTATTGGTTAGATTTATATAAATAATTTTGAAATATCATGGTTACGAATATGAATTATCAATTATTTACATTTTTTTTTAATGTAATATGTAATATTAAAAATTTCTTAAAGACATTTTCTATTAAAAAAAAAATTTAAGTTTGGGTGGGACTACATCGTCATCATGTCTAATATATCACCTCGATCAGGGTGAGGAAGTAAACCGGTGACTTCACGTCAAGGAGTGTCTTAAAAAACACCGAATCATCGTATATCTAAGATCCCATAGACAACATTTTCTATAATTTTATTAATAAAAACCAGAGTACAATATAACAAAATGAATTAATGTTATTTATTATTTTTCATATTACTTCTTAATTTTTATTATTTTTTAATTAAGTTAACATTATGCTTTATTATTATTATTCGTTCTAATGCTTCACTACAACATCTTATCTAACACTTCATTACAATATCTCCCTCATACAAACAATAACATTAATTTTATTTTTATTTTCGAATCTAATATCTCATTTATATGATACTCCATTACACCATTTCTTTCTTATTAAATCGTAAAACACATTTTTTTCTGTAAGCTTGGTAGGACTCTTTGATTTTCGAGTTTTATATGTTCATTATTCACCCCACTACGAGGGAGGGTAAGAGAAGATTCGAACCCAAGATCTTTGATTTAGTGAGACTTCATTCCACAGCCATCACCACTTAAACTACCCGAGACAAACAAATTATAAAACACATTTTAACATAATAAATAAAATTTAACTGAAAGTACATTAATAACAATATACAAGTTGTTTTTGAAAAGTTATTTCTAATATAAACAAAAGATATCATACAAACATAAATTTAATTTAAAAATGGAAAAACATTTAAATAAAAATATTATATTTTTTTAATAAACAACTTCTTACGTCTCTATAATAATCTATGTAAAAATAAATAAATAAAAAACATTTAAGTAAATGTTAGAGTTAACACAGCGCAAATTTAAAAAACAAATAAGACACACACAACATTCAACCATGAAACAAACAGAGGTTTTAACATGGTTCACCCAACCAATCTCGGCTACGTCCACCAAACAGAGGCATCGACAATCTTATTACTCAACAGGAGATTACAACAATAAATTTGCACATCTGAAATTCTTTTTCCTCACACCTTCTCATCACACATATCCTCTATGGGCTTACATTTTTGTAGCAGGGAGTAGAAAACTGAATCATAAATTCACTCACAACAAATATAGGATGCAATAACTCTTCATCAGGAATAAATGGAGTTAATTTAGCAACAAACCCTATTGTTATCACATTCATGAGATTCTCTCCAAATTTAATTAACAAAAAATCTCAGCAGTGAATTCATTATATTTATTTTTTAAAAGTGAATAACAAATAAGATTGTTTTAAACTTTAAATTATCTATCTAATTCAACTCTACATTAATCTATCTAAAATATTACACATATATATATTTAACCGAAAAAAAACGCCAGTAAAATTAACTTCACAATAATGCTTCCACAAAACATGTAAATAACAACTCAAAGGCAATGTCCATACACACACACAAAAAAAAACAAAAAACAAAAAAAACAAAAAACATTGGGTTCAACGTTCCATCAAAGCAACTTTCCAATAAATCTCATCGTAAAGGAGTGATTGCCCAATGTTTCACATAAAATCCCAACACCTTTAAACACATGACTTGCAACTTTAATTGTGTTCAATGTGAACAATAATTATCTCTAAAAACGAGTTCGAAGAACAAGATATTCTAGGAAAGGAAATCCTTTTTGATAAAAGATTTATTTTAATCTTGGATTGAGCAAAAGTTGAAAAGATCAAATTTCTTCAGTTAATTTTTTTTTTTTTAATTTTAAAGTGTAAAATTTGACATTGAAAGTGAGATTGTTGTTTTATTATATTTTTAATTAAATAAACCAAGCACAGATACTCATTGTTTTATTATATCCGATATGAAATATTTTATTTATAGTGGAGAATAAGTGAAATATTTTTATCACTTAGGCTTTAATATGGCAGATCGTCACTGAGAATAAGATTATTTATGTTTTATAATACTTTTAATTAAACAAACCAAACATGTATATTCATTTTTCATTTTTATTATATTTGACATTTATATATAAAGGGACATGTGTCAACTCCAAGTTGAACATGAACATACTTACACATCTCTCTCGAACTAGGTTGTAGAATAAGCCTCTCGGTTGCCCACTATCTCCTACCTTTTTTGTTTATATATCGACAAGCTTGAGGAGTGGTTAGATTTACAAGGGGGTGATGGTATCTATTTGGGAAAGTTTGTTATAAGACTTCTTTTGTATGCAAATGACCTTATTATGATTGTTAAATCTCCTCTTGGTTTGCAAGAGCACTTACTATCCCTTGAGCATTTTTGTAGAGGGTGGGGATGCAAGTCAATATTAGCAAAATGAAAGTAGCGGTTTTTTCTTAAAAAAATAAAACATAACCAGTGTAAGTTCTACTTTGAAGGCAACATTCTAGAAGAAGTTGTAGATTACAAATACCTCGGAATTGACTTCAACAAAAATCTAAGTTAGGATGGTTGTAAACAAAAAAGAACTTTGGGGGGTTGGAAGGCATTTTATGCTTTTCAAAATAGGTGTAGAGAGGCAGAGTTATGGGATTTGAAAATCACTTAAACTATTTTTGGGCTTCTAGTGATTCCAGTGGTTCTCTATGGTTGTGCACTATGGGCTAGCAGTACACCTGAGATGCAGTGGAAACAAATTGAGAAAATTCATAAGTGTTTGATTACAAATAAATTCAAAATTAAAATTGCAATTCTTTATGCTATCTTGTTAAGTGAAACAGGGGTTGCTCTTATTGAAGAAATTGCCATGGTGTGAGCCATAAGGTATTTTAAAAAAATTGAGCAAATGGAAGAGGGCAAATGGCCTAAGGTTGTCTTTAATGACATATTGTGCAAAAGCAAAAAGACTTGGATGCAACAAAATAACAAATGGTTTACCAAATGGGGTATTTGCTTGAACGTGTGTCCCATAAACAGTAAAGAGATAAAAGCTTTGGTTATGGATAAGTTCCACAAGCGTACTTGGGATAAGGAGCTAGGGAGAAAGAAAAAGTACTAGATTGAAGTGTTTAATCTCACTTATAATCATCAACAAAAGGCGTACATAAAGGCCAATATTTCTTGGAGAGCCAAAATTCTTATTGCTCAGTTAAGGACTAATTCTCATCAACTTCATTGTGAAACAAGGCGCTGGAAAAGGCCAAAAGAAGCATGGGAGGAAATAGTATGTATTTTTTCTTCTTCAGGGAAAATAAAAATAGAAAAGCATTTCATTTTAGAATGTGAGGCCTTCAAATACAACAAGGAAAGTTATGTAGATATTATGGCAACTAGCTCTTGGGATAATCTATTTAACAAGAGGTTTGTCAAGAAGTTGAGAGTGTTTATTGTGAAGCTTCACGGGAAAAAAAGATGAATACATCAACCAGATGCAAAAACAATCTGTCCCATAAACTATCTTTAACCTCATAAACATTAAAATAATTTCCGTTCTTTCTTTCTTTCTCAATAACGAACTACATTCACCTTAGCGAAAATAAGCCAAATAATTAGAATCATTTGTTTTTTCAATAAAAATTGATAAAATTAAAATTTTGATTACTATCAAAATTAAAATTACCAATTATACCTTAAGATTAATCCAAAGTCTCATGTAAACTTTAGTTTCGTGTAACTCACCACATTCTGATTGCCTATATGTCATTATTGCACACGTTGCGATCTTATACCCCTCCCTCATTTCGTTTAATAAACCTTGAAAGGGGGATTTAGAAACTAAAATATACAATATTGTCCACGTGTTGGGTCCATGTGTCAATGGAAAATGGATAAGCAACTGGTGTCGAGACGTGGACCAGTGGGTCCACTAGGGAAATATAATTGAAGACAAGAGAGTTTGGGTGGTACAATATTTGATACGTAATACAAAGTGTATTACTTTATTTGCCCACCTCTAGGCTTTAGGTGACCTCAACAAATTTAGGTGGTACCTATCACTCGGCCCGGCCTCTTATCCTCGTCACGTGAATATATAGAAAGTTCTATATGCCCTTATTATATATATATATAATTTATGACTTTTCTATTTGGTAGATTGTTTATTGTTTTCATATGGTGCAAATTTAGCATTCAAAAAGTTTAGGGTACAAATTTAGAATTCATATAAAGTATATGAATAGTTAGTTTATTGTTTCCTGGTTGGTAAATTGTTAATTGTTTTCCAATGGTGCAGATTTAGCGTTCAAAAAGTTTATGAATAGTTGGTTAGTGTTAAATTTAACATAAATTAATTTTTAGTGATGAAAGTATGATCTGTAAAGGTTCGAGAAAATTGACCTAAATGTTATTATCTGATCCCCTACCCTCATTTCATTAATGGTCATTGAAGGGGAAATTTAAAAAATAAATAATGTCACATACACATCTAATGTCATCATGGTGGTTGGCTTGCTGCAGTGTTAGATATTATTTATAGTTAAACAAATGTTTGGTATGGGTCATGTGATGATGGAAAAGTTGATTGTCAATGGGAAAAATAATTGAATGTAACAAAGTGGAGATACAAAATTTGATTGGTAATACAAAGCGTACACCTTAAATCTAAATTAACAATAATGTTTAAGATTATATAGACAAAGTTTGCTGTAATGATCACCACGGGCCAAACTTAGAGTTATCAGGAGGTGAATACATAGAGACTTCTGTAAGGACCTTTATTTATATTTTTTTGTTATGTGGAGGGTGACACATAAATATCGATTGAAATTTGGTCCAATACATAATCATCGTTTATATATTTTGATTAAAGGATTGATTTATTGTTATTTATTTATTAAATATTATATCATTTTTATTAAATAAAATAATTATTAATTTATTATATGATTTATAATATGTATTATAGTTATATTTTATGGTATGACTTATATTGGAATTGGGTTTGAAGAATTTTAAATCTTTAAATTATGATTGGTGTGGATTTGTTTATCTCAAAATGATCCAATGATTTAATAGACAGTATGGAAGATATACAATAGTTTTTCAATTTCTTAGGTCTTTTTCTAATTTTCATTTATTAAAAAAATATTTATGAAACATGGCTCTAAAATAGCTAAGGGTTACGCTCAACCCTCAATATTGCATGGGTTGTATAACTAATGTCAAGGCGAGAAAATACCACATGTCAACCTGGTTATGACAAAAGGCGGAAACCACATCTTTCATCTCTTGAATTCAAATTTTGAGAATGTGCCCTTCATCCTAAAACGCATTTTGAATTTCATGTGTTCATTCTCCTATCACAAAAGATATTAATTTTCCATGTTTCTCTGTGTTAAAACTTTCGGTCTGTTACTGTGATTGTCTTTTGATTTATTTAAATACTTTGTTACTATGATAAGCCTTCTATAATTTGCAAGTTTTAATGTAGGTTTTGATAGAGAAAGGAAGAAGGATTCCTAGAAGAAAGAAAATATTGTCGAGAAGAACAAGATCTTCATTGCCATAACACATTTCCAAATGCGATAATTGCACATCTTCATGTGTAAGCATACTTGTTACCATTAAATAGAAACCATTCACTTTTTTTTTTTTTAAACCATTGTTGGATCTAAACTCCTAAGATGTATCATTTTGGGATTATTAGATAAAGTATACACAAGAATGCATTGAGAATTGAATCTAGGTTGTTTTCCATATATAGTGGGAGAAATATACTCCCACTAGCTCATTGCTACACCACAACCTGACAAACCCAACATTTTCTAGTCTATTATATATTTAAAAACATCATGGGGTGTCAATATCGGACATTTGTCATAAACACCAAGTGGACTTGAACAAATAAAACCAGCGAGGAAAAAGAATTAGTATCAAATACCAAAGACGGGTTAGAATAATATGAACTACTAAATTAAAACTTCACATTTTTCTGCCTTTTAAATGACACCCAAATCCATACCTACAAGAACAACAATTAGGATAACTAATATTGTTATTGATTTATTAATTCTGCCACTGTTGTTGCACATGATTTCTTGATTTATTTATTTATAATCTGACTATGTTACCTCTATGATAATTTGATGTGTTAAATTATTCACAAATAAAACAAAATCACGTATGTGATGCAAGTTGTTTAGTGTGTGATCGGGAGTAATTTAACTTTATTTTAACAAATTTTTTTATTTCTTAAATTTATATAATTTTTGTAATTCAAATATTAGATTGGATAAATATTAACTACATTGCTACATAGATGTTATCCATAGAACTCTATAAAAAATATAATTATAAAAAATTGTTTAATACTTATTGATGTATATCAACCACATTTATTAATATAATTATACTAATTAAATAAAATTTATCATCACAATTTTATTTAATATTTTATTTAATATTTTAATTTATATCAATGCAATTGGTCTTAATCATAGGATGATGTGTTGAAATCGACTTCCATTAACATTTTAATACCAACAAACTACACTTTGTCTTAATCACATTTAATTACTTGGAATATTGTGTTGGTGTCAACTTCCATTAACATTTTAATACTAAAACTTGGGTATTTTGTGCATTTTCGATGAAAAAGTTAAAAAGTGTATTTAGGTGAGTAATATCTCAAGACAAAAGGAACCCACGGCATAACTTAGGCTTACAAAACACAAAGTTTTATGATAAAATAAGACACATTGCTTTACTTTATAAAAATGTTTGATATGTAATATAAAAAAGATGATGAAAAGGGGAGTATGTGTTTAATATTAGGAGATTCTTCTTAATTTCCACATGTCATCTTTTTGGTTTTTCAAGGGTTTTTATGGAAATCCTTTCTTAAGTAGTGCCTACCTCTTTCAAAATCATTAAACCCAGGTTTATGTTAAATTTTGTTTGTACATGAGTAAAGTTTTGGAAAATTTTGAAATTAATTAAATTATTTATTATTTGGAAAAAAATGAATTTTTTTACAATTTACATTTTAAAAAAAAAATTATTTATTTATTTATTTCTATTTATCATTTTTTATATCAATATTTTTTTTAATTTTTTTTTTATATTTCTTTACCATCCTTAAATCTATCTCTTATTTCAATTATCTTTAAAATTAGTTCTAACAAATAATTTATGGAAATGAAAATTCTCTTGATAAAAGATTTATTTTAATTACAGATTTAGTTGAGAAATATTTAATTTCTTGAGGTGATTTTTTTTCCAATGCAAAATTTCACACTTAAATTGAGATTAACATTTTCTTATATTTTTAATTAAATAAACTAAACACGTATACTCAATTTTTTATTATTATATCCAACATGAAATATTTTATTTATGATCGAGAATGAGATATTTTTATCACTTCTCTTTAATATGGTGGATTGTGTCATTGAGAATAAAATTATTTATGTTTTATAATACTTTTAATTAAACAAATCAAACAAGTATATTCATTTTTCTTTTTTATTATATTTGACATTTTTTATTGAAATATTTTATAAATACTTTTAATTAAACAAACCATATAAATATATTCATTTTTGTTTTTTTAATTATATTTGACATTTTTTATTTAAATTAAAAAAAAAACACTGATCAACTCTAAATTAAACACAAACATACTTACACATCTCTCAAACTAAATTGTAAAATTAATTAACCTCTATACTCAATAAACTTCTCATCTCAATAACTAACTACATTACCCTCAACTAAAAGAATAGAATAATAATCCTTTGTTTTTCCAATAAAAATTTGTACTTATAAACTTCTCATATCAATAACTAACTACATTACCCTCAACTAAAAGAATAGAATATCAATAACTAACTACATTACCCTCAACTAAAAGAATAGAATAGGAATCATTTGTTTTTCCAATAAAAATTGGAAAAAGTTAAAAGTTTGATTACTATTAAAATTAAAATTACCAATTATAACTTAAGATTAATCCAAAGTCTTATGTAAACTTTAGTTTCATGTAACTCACCACATTCTGCTTGCTTATATGTCATTATTGCACACGTTGGGATCTTATACCCCTCCCCCATTTCGTTTAATAAACGTTGAAAGGGCGGATTTAGAAAATAAAATAAAAAGGAATGTTACATCCTACACATCTTATGCTAGGGTGGTTGACTTTCTAGTCCATGGCGTCACAGAAAACAATCTGTACAATGTTGTCCACGTGTTGGGGTCCATGTGTCAATGGAAAATGGATAAGCAACTAGTGTCGAGATGTTGACCAGTGGGTCCACTAGGGAAATAGAATTGAGGATAAGAGAGTTTGGGTGGTACAATATTTGATACGTAAGACAAAGTGTATTACTTTATTTGCCCACCTCTAGGCTTTAGGTGACCTCAACAAATATAGGTGGTACCTATCAGTGGGCCCGGCCTCTTATCCTCGTCACGTGAATATATAAAAAGTTCTATATGCCCTGATTATATAAATATAGTTTATGATTTTTCTATTTGATAGCTTGTTTATGGTTTTCATATACATAATTTATGATTTTTCTATTTGGTAGATTGTTTATTGTTTTCCTATAGTGCAAATTTAGCATTCAAAAAGTTTAGGGTACAAATTTAGAATGTATGAAGTTTATGAATAGTTGGTTAGTGTTAAATTTAACATAAATTAATTTTTAGTGATCAAAGTTGGATCCGTAAGGGTGCAAGAAAATTGACTTAAATATTATTATGGGATCTCCTACGCTCATTTCATTAATGGTCATTGAAGGGGAGATTTAAAAATTAAATAATGTCACATACACATCTCATGTCATCATGGTGGTTGGCTTGCTGCAGTGTTAGATATTATTTATGGTTTAAAAAATGTTTGGTATGGGTCATGTGATGATGGAAAAGGGTGACTGCGAAGCAACTGACAATTGAGTCTATGGAAAAAATAATTGAATGTAACAAAGTGGAAGTACAAAATTTGATTGGTAACACAAAGCGTACACTTTATTTTAAAATAACAATAATGATTAAGATTACATAAACAAAGTTTGTTGTAATGATTACTACGGGCCTAAAGATAGAGTCATAAGGAGAATACATAGAAATTTTTGTATAGATCTTATTTATTAGTCCCTGCTATTTGGCAATGGCCAGGGATTATAGTAATTGAAAAGATGGAATTTAACATTAATTTAACTTGCTTACCATTACAAATGACAAGTGGCTATTATGAATAACCAAACTTTTTAAGAACGATTAGTTTGATCATCTTATTTAGCCTCTTCCCGAGGCAGGAGGCTAAAACATAAGTTACATACATTTTCTCCGTTGGCATTTGGAATTTTTGCTCAGTAGAGTAAACTAATGCCAACATTAGTTTAAAACATTAAATGTTATAACAACTAAATTAAATTAAACCTATAACAAATAAATTGAATTAAACCTAAGCTCATAAGATTCACGGCAAGGTCAGAGACTTGGCATGTCCATCTGCGAAGGTTTCTGTCTAGTACGCCTACCGCCTGCCACCTGCCACCGCTTCAATCTAGGTGCCATTCCATAAACTGTAACAGCTGTCCCTTTGGCCAGATTGCATGGGAGAGTTTTCCATAAGCTGGAGTCCTTGAGTCTTTGTAGTCCCTGAGTCTTCTGCATCATAATGGAGTCCAATCCTTGAGTCTTTTGCATCATAATGAAGATGAGCTATGATGAGCCAGGTTTTTTGCATCATAATGAAGATAAGCTATGATGAGCCAGTTCTTCTGCATCATAATGAAAATCGGCTATGATGAGCCAGTCTGCAGCTTGAAACTTGAAACAGTGGACCAACCAGTAAGAAACAATTTTTCATTCTTTGTTGTCATTTCATGCAAAATCAATTTTCATTATGAATTCACTCTTTGTCATCATTTCTTCATTTTACATTCACTCTTTGTCATCATTTCCAGTCAATTTTCACATAGTTAATTTTCATTTATGATCTTTCACTAAACACAACTTTTTCCAGTCAATTTCCATTTATGATCTTTCACTGAACACAACTTTTTAATTTTTTTATGAAACTCTTAAAAGCTCAGATTAGAAACAAAAAAACTCACCTTTGTGCAGGCTGGCTAGATTGATGGCTTGAAGAACATGGTCCTTGTTCCTTCCACTATGAATTATCAGTACTTTCACCTGAAACCTTTTCCTTTCATACCTTTGTTGGTTCATGGGTAATTGGATCAACCGGTTATGAATCACTTGCATCGTCAAATGGCTCTGAATCAAGCGCTTAAACTGGAGCTTCCATAAACTGGATCTTGCTTTGGAACCAACACTACCAATAGCAATATAAGTAGAGGTGGTAGCAGGAGCAGCAGGAAAGGTGGCTAGTTAATGAGATGCATTTGAACCTTAGTTTACTCACCAGCATTCAAGTCAACAGTTGACCCACCATCCTTATAATCGCAAAAAGAGCCCAAGCCCAAAGCCATTGATTTATAACCAGTAGACCTCGCAGCCTTGAGCTATATATAGGTTAGTAGGAGCACTGCCAAATTATGGTAAAGGGTATGAAATTGCCTCCTTCTTAAGCTGCTGGTTGGGATGCTTCCTGTAGAAAAGCACGCAGTGAGAAAGACAACATAAGAAGGAGCATAAAAGCTAGCAAGCATACATACTGAGCTAGCTAGTCCTTGCGCTGACCAAACCCTAGACTTATCAATTTTTCGCCAACAAATGTTGTAACTAAGAACCTAAATGGTGAATTAATGATAGCAATCCACCCTTGGGATGCTACACTCAAAGGTGAAGGCTATAACTAAGAACCATATGTGATCCTGTGCCCATACTCAGTGCGTGGCCTTGACTCGTTCGAAGGTGAACCAATGGGTTGAACCGACTCGACCATGCCATTGAATGCTTTAGAGGAGGATGCCAAATGATGGCTTTATTGTACAGCCAGGGTTCATCGGCCTAAAATGGATCCGTAAGGACGAGCTTCAAATTGATCGTCTTCGGTAAGAAATTCAACTAACTGTTCAAATTGATTGTCTTCGACTAAGCTCTACCTCTTTTTGTTTCATTTACTGTACAACAACATCTAATTTACAAAAGTACGCACACAGGCACATGGTTTGCATGCAATCTTGATGCATACCGGATAATTCATGTATAGCATTATTTCGAGTTCAAACAGATGGTCAACATGCACATCATGTTGACACATCTCCTAACTTTCTCAGCTCGTGTAGCCACGAGTTGCAACTTCCAGCTGTAGCGAAGATGGAGTAATGTTCTATGTGAAAAGAGGATATCAGACCAGCCTTTGCAGGGTCATGTAATCTTTTATTTTAATAGGAAGGTGTGCACGCTTAGTCTAATTTACTTTTAAAACATTAACAGTTATTACCACCAAAAAAACTGACCAACCACTCTTCTGGTTTCATCATATGGAGAAGCCATTGCAATGCCCACAAAAAATGGAAATTTATATAATACCATGTTTACTTGGTACAAATATCAATAGATAAAGGCATTATATTCTTAGACATAGGGTTAATAAATCGATAAAGTGGTAACTCACAAAATTATGATCACTTGATAAATATGTGGGTTATTGGGTTTGATCATATTCAAGAATAATCGAAACATAAATATTTTGCTTTTTCTGGTGTTGGCCTTTTTTTTGAAATTTTTGATTAATAACATGGATGGCCTCCTTTTTTAATTGCTTGATTATTATGTTATTGTTTGTGCATTGACATTAAAATCAAAGGAGTTGATTAATTTGATCGTACTATTGAAAATTTCATATTTATATAGTTAACATTAAGCTTTTTGGTAAAATTTTCAGTGAATTGAGCCCGCCGCCACATCTCCGGCTACTGGTTTTGAGGGCGCAACGTTGTTCTTCATTTGCAGGTTGTTGTCTTTAATTAAGGTATTGAACTCTTATGCTTGACGACGTGTTTACCATACGACAACAATTTTTTCTAATATATTCTTTTGTACATTCATAAGGATTCTTTTGTAGTTTTCAACGATTTAGCACTGCCTTGTATTTGTAGTTTTCTGGAATCGTATGGTTAGTAATTTTCTGGAATTGTCATATGGCTAGTATGTTTTTTGGAATCATATGGCTAGTAGTTTTCTGGAATTGTCTGGTTATGAAAGGCTGGATTATCATGACATCAACAAAAAAATCAGACTAGCTTGATCGATCAATTTTCGTTGTCCCCTTCATGTTACACCTGCAACACTCCATGGAATACACATATACAATGTTTTCTGGAATCGTATGGCCAGAAGTTTTCTGGAATTGTCTGGTTAAGAAAGGCTAGATTATCAGGACACCAACAAAAAAATCAGACTAGCTTGATCGATCAATTTTCGTCCCCTTCATGTTACACATGCAACACTCCATGGAATACACATATACAATGTAACCAACACGTTTGATTACTAGCTTGATCGATCACTTTCCGTTTCCTACCTGTTAGACATGCCACTCTCCATGGAATACCCATATACAATGTAACCAATATATTTGTTGAAACTCCACAAAATTCTTTGGCTTGACTGTGCTTTACTGGAACTGTGGTCTCATGGTTTTCTTCAAGCCTTGGGCAGGGACTAATTGTCGTGAAACTTATCTTGTTTATAGTTTATTTGCTATGTGGAGGGTGACACATTATAAATATCGATTGATGTTTGGTGCGAAACATAATCATCTTTTATATTTTGATTATGAGTTTTTTTGTTTTTTTGCTTTTTTTTAATATTATATTATTTTAATTAAAAAATTATTATTTTATTATTAATTATTTATAATATGTATTATAGTTAATATTTATGGTGTGGTTTATATTGGATTTGGGTTTACAGAGTTTCAAATAAGATTATGAATAGTGTGGATTTTATAATCTCAAAATATACTTTGTTTAATATATGATCTAACGAAAAATATAGAAGGTATACAAATGAATTTTCAATTTCTTAGGTCATTTTCTAACTTTAGTTTATTAAAAGAATATTTATGAAATGTGGCTCTAAAATGGCTAAGGGTTACGCTCATCGATTATAAGAAACGTTTTCCCTCAATATTGCATGAGTTGTATAGCTAATGTCAAGGCAAGAAAATACCACATGTCGACCTAGTTATGACAAAGGGTGGAAACCACATCTTTCATTTCGTGAATTCAAATTCTAAGAATGTGCCCTTCATCCTTAAACACATTTCAAATTTCATGCGTTCCTTCTCTTATCACAAAAGATATTACTTTTCCATGTTTGTGTATGTTAAAACTTTGAGTCTGTTACTGCAATGGTCTTCTGATTTATTTAAGTAAATTGTTACTGCAATAAGTCTTTTATGATTTGCAAGTTTTAATGGAGGCTGTGACGAAGAAAGGCAAAAGGATTCTTGGAAGAAAGACAATATTGTCCAGAGGAGCAAGATCTTCACTAGCATAACACCTTTCCAAATGCGGTAATTGCACATCTTCTGATGTGTAAGCATACTTGTTCCCATTAAACAGAAAGCATTCATTTTTTTTAACCATTGTCGGATCTAAACTCCTAAGATGTATCATTTTTGAATTCTCAAATAAAGTCTACACAAGAATGCATTGAGAATTGAATCTAGGTTGTTTGCCATATAAAGTGGGAGAAAGATACTCCCACTAGCTTACAACTACACCACAATCCAACAAACCCAACATTATGCCAATCTATTAGACTTGTTAAAACATCATGGAGTGTCGATATTGGACATTCACCATAAACACCAAGCAGACTTGAACAGAGAAAACCAATAAGGAAAAAGAATTAGTCTCCACTGCCAAAGACAAATTAGAATAGTTTGAATCAATGAACTAAAACTTCACATTTTTCCGTTTTATAAATGACACCCAAATCCATACCTACAAGAACAAGGTAACTAATATTGTTATTAATTTATTATTTAACTTTATTTTAACATTATTTTAATATGATTATAAAGAAATTGTTTGATGCTGATTAACATAGCTCAATTACATTTACTAATATAATTATGTTAATTAAATAATTAAAATTTACCGTCACAAATTTATTTGGTTTACATCCAATATACAATTTGTCTTAATCGTGAGATGATGGGTTGGAGTAGACATTTTAATACCAACAAACTACCATTTGTAATCACATTTAATTACTTGGAATGTTGTCTTGGTGTCAACTTCCATTAACATTTTAATACTAATAACTTAAGTATTTTGTGCATTTTCAATGCAAAAAGTTAAAAAATGTATTCATGTGAGTAATATCTCAAGACAAAAGGGAACCACGACATAACTTAAGCTTACAAAACAAAAACCTTTATGATTAAATGAAACACATTTCATAACTATATAAAAATGTTTGATATGTAATATAAACAAGACGGGCTGCGGGGCAACTAGTCTCTGCCCCACCGCGCAGCGTATCTGCCCGTAAACCATAGATTTACGGTCGTTCGCATGAGCGAAACGTGGCGGTTGCTGCCTCTTCCGTCAGGACGCCTGTTGCTCAGAAATCAATCCATCGATCGTTGCTCTTGTATCGCGAAGCATAGTTGCTATTGTTTCGCTAAGCATAATTGTCGTCGGGTGAACTGCAAATTCGAACGGAAAGCATATTTCTATGCTGAGCTTGGAGATGGAGTGCTGATAGAGAAATGGCCGCGGGGATGGTGGACAAAATTTGCTACGAAGGAAATGCTAAAAATTTTAACCTGTAACAAAATTTTAGGAATTAAATCTTTTGCTTAGCTAACCCTGGAATAGTTTTTGTGGATTCTTGACTTAGTATTTGGATTTATCTCACTGCAAATACAATGCCGTTTCTGTAATAGCTCAGAGACAAAATTTGCTACGAAGGAAATGCTAAAAATTGTAACCTGTAACAAAATTTTAGGAATTAAATATTTTGCTTAGCTAACCCTGGATTAGTTTTTGTGGATTCTTGACTTAATATTTGGATTTATCTCACTGCAAATACAATGTCATTTCTGTAATGGCAGGAATAAGCTTTGAATAGCTTAGAGACAAATTCTGCTCCGAAGGAAATTTATCTTATCATATAATTAGCAAATTCAGGTGAATCGCATGAAAATTTGACTGGATTTGTGAATTATTTGGTGATGTACAGGTAAAGAATTCAATGGAAACCTAAAAGGAATTATTTAGTCATTGCATTCTCCATGATCACGGTTCGATTTTGCAGCCCCTCAAGCCATACTCGACCACCTGTTGAAGAAGAAGAAAACAACTATCAGTCGGAAAGCATGCCACTGCCCAAACCCTGTGCTACGCGGCACGTCAATAAGCAACCGACCAGACAAAATAATCCAGGTTTGAAACGACGCAAGGTTAGCTTCTTCCACCATCAAAAATTGCAGAAAACAGCAAGTACGTTCATATTTCTTCACAGATCATGCCCTTCTTCTCTCAGATTTCTGAAAATATCGCATAATTATTTGCATTGGCATAGCTGCAGCAGAGAAAGGAGAAATGAGAAGAAGCAGCAGTCCAACATGGAGAAAAAGCTGAGAGTGCTGTGTCTGCATGGATTCAGAACCAGCGGGAGCTTTCTGCAGAAACAAATCAGCAGATGGGATTCTTCAATCACCGAAAAACTTGATATGGTACGCCCTAATTCTGAGTCTTGTAGGTAGTTGAGCACAGAGTCACAGAGAACTTAAAAGTTGCTATGTACAGACTTTTGTAAAGAATCGATATATGTTTATGTTTTGCAGTGTTTCCTCGACTGACCCTATCCTGCTCAGGGGAAATCTGAGATCGAGGCCATATTTCCTCCTCCCTATTTTGAGTGGTTTCAATTTGAGAAGGTTCGTTTAAGCCTTTAATGCAATATAAATAAAAATTTACCAGTGTATGATAAAATCTGGGTGTGTTGATGATCATCTTGTGTGGGTATATGCAGGACTTTATGGAGTCTTTGTTCGTTGTATTTCTTCCCTGTCATCTGTGTCTTCATTCTCACAGCGAAATCAAAGACAGTGGAAATGCCCCCCTGCTTCCACGGCTGCTTCGGCTTTAGCCTTTAAAACAACTAAACATGCACAACAGCAACAGGTGACAAGCTATCATTCTTTTTGGCACCTTACCATCTTTGAAAAGCCATTCTAATGTAGTGTTGATGCATGCATTTGCAGACAGTGGATAGTAATAATGATGCGCATGGCTTTAGCCAAATGAGTTGGGGAGTACCTGAGATTTTAGGCCGTTCAATCATTGCGGCGCTCATCGCAGTAGCCCTTTGCCTTGTGGACCCTGCATTAGCATTCAAGGTGTGTACATAAATACTGCCAGTATCATGCATGCTGTTTTTTGTCTACACTTTGACCGCCTAAAAAAAATATGTTGTGTCGCCACAGACTTCCTCTTCGAGCGCACAACTTCTGGTTCTGAGCACTCAGGAATGGCGGTGCTCTCTGTTACACCGTTTTCGTTCGTCGGTTATTGGAGCGGGCAGGAAGCCACCACCGAGAGCTATGGTGCAGGGTGGAGTGGGCAGGAAGCCACCGCCGAGAAATATCGTTCACTGCTCTCTGGATTAAATGGATAGGGATCCAGAGGTATTTCAGCTCAGAGCTTCAGAAGATTGATAGCAGCATGCGTAGAGCATGTAGGCAGTGAGTTATGAAGACATCCGTCTGTGGGAGCGCAGAGCATGTAGGCAGTGAGTTATGAAGACAGAGACCTGGGATTGGGATTCTCATGCAGACACCGAATCAACATGTAGACAGACACCGAAGCAAGCATGGAACATGTGTTGGCAACTTGAGCTACTTATAAAGTAGTTCTAGTTCGCTGATATATCACTTTAACATTTAATGTTAGCGAATTAATGCTAATGCAATGCTAGCATTAGTTTCCATGTTCAGAAAATTGATTGAATCCATATGTTAAATGAAGATTTATCCTAAGTTTTCCCAGATCCTGGCCTCGATATGAGGCCAAATAAGATCATTAAAATTCTTAGTGGTCGAAATAGCGGTGGGAATTTCGTATTGGTTAAAAAAAAGTGATTTATGGAATATAAACTTGAAACTTAGGTTAATGAATTCCGTTGTTTATGGGTTCTCGCGTCGAACTAATAGCAACCGACCAAAACCGATTGCTATAGTCCCTGCCAGGCTTGGAGGGCAGGGACTAAAAATATGATGAAAAAGGGGAAAATGTGTTTAATATTTGGAAATTCTTCTTAATTTTCAAATGTCGTCTTTTGGTTTTTCAAGGGTTTTTATGAAATCCTTTCTTAAGTGGTGACACTTATTTCAAAATCATTAAAATCAGGGTTATGTTGCAATTTTTTTGTACATTGAGTAAAATTTTTGAAAATTTGAAATTAATTAATTAATTAATTAATTTTTGGAAAATTTTTATAATATATTTTTTAATTTTCCATAAAAGTTTAAATTTTTTATTTTTTTTAATTTCTATTTATCATTTTTTTCTATTTTTAATATTTTTTCTTTATATTCATGTAATGATATTGTTCATAATTTTTCTACACATCTATAAATCTATACTTTTATCTCCAATCGATCACCAATTTTAATTTAACGAAAGTTTGATCATATTAAAAGCTATAACATATTTTTTTATCATTCATATATATAAATATATAAGAAGTAATTAATGTATTGGGTAGATTATCGATATTAACAATTTTGTAGAGCTAAGTTTGTAAACTATTTTCTTCTTATCTATTTAAAAAATCCTAAAGTATTTTTCCATAAATGATTTTTTAAGTTTGTTTTTAAGTTTGTTCCAAACGAGAAGAACATGTATTTCTATCCATAATGATATGCAGAAAAATACATTTTGTATGTACACTATTAAGTGCATTCAACTATATATAAATTCAACGTAATCTTGAAGACCAATGAAAGAATTGACTGAGGACAATGTAAAGAACAATAAAAACATTGTCTAGTTTTACTGAACAAATTTGACCAAGAGCGAGTACAAGACTAAACATATGTACATTTTTATAACTTATTGAAAAAGGAGTCAATTTACCCATCTTAGAGTGTCATAAGATCCTAGCAGAAAACCCACCCGGGACAGGAAAAACAAAAATGAAACAACAAAGCTAGGGAAAACAATAAATGAACCAGCTGAAGTATACATATAGAGACACCATTCTCTGTGATCTAAAAAAGGGCCCCATTAATTTGAATATGAGACTCCTATAGTATATTATTCTCTGCAATAATCCAGTGGTTCTTCTCCAAAAGCAGGCCATCCTTTGATAAACTATCAACCTCCTAATTCCTATCCCTGTAGATGTGCAAAAATGTGAAAGAAACGAAATATAGTGCAATTTTGGAAATCGCCTCTAATATATGCACAAGAAATATGTTCTTGCGCGAGTAAAAGACATTAATCTAGTTGATAGTGAGCTTGGAGTCTCCAAAAATAGTAATCCTTATATAATCCCTCTTTTTAGCAAACAATAACAGATATTTGCAGGAAATGATATTAACTTTATTGTTACATCTAGGGCCCGACCTCATCTTAACTTTATAAGAATCATTTGGAGAAAGGAATAGAATAGATCTACCTCCACACTATTGATCGTTACCAAACAAAGCACCATTAAAGTATCCCAAAGGATTAGATGTATCAATGATCTCAGTAATAACCGCTCTAGGGGCCCTAGATTCTTTTTCTTGGGGAAAATGACTAAGCATATCGATAGCCTCCTTCATTGTGTGAAAAGGGTCTGAAATGTTATCCTAGAAAATAATCTTGTTACGAGCATGCCATAACTCCAAACATATGATGAAGGGAAGAGCCTTGTGTGGATGACTCAAAGGATTAAAATGGCAAGAGTTCCAAGCTTGCTCAAGATTAGCATCCGCACAAAGAATAGAGTGACCCAAAAGAGAACCGCAACACTTCCAAACATTATGAAAAAAAGAACACTCCATAAAAACATGTTGAGCAATTTCAGCGTCACTTTTGTAAAGGGAACACCATATAGGACCACATTTGAATATATTTTGAAGGAAAATTTGACTTCCACACAACCTTCCACCACCATTTAATATCATTATCCATCAAGTTAGCAATAAGATAGATACAACCCAGCTTTGGAGAATAAATACCATATGGAGAAAAACACCAAATTAATTCATTTATTTTATCCACAAAACAAATATAACCATCCATGAGGGATTTGATATAATCCTTCCATACATCCCTGAATTCCTTTGTAATGCCTAGATCCCCAAAAGATAACTCTCCTTGATGCTAGAAAGTTTATTGAACAAGATTTACAATATGAACCAGTTTACTAATACCATGGTCCCTTAAACATTTGATCAGAGGCGAAGGAAGCAAATGATGAAGACCACATCCAAGCCAAGGGTCCATGCGCACTTTAATTTTTCCCCATTTCGAACTCTCTAGGCTAAGACATTCCTAATCAAATAAAAACTATTTAATATAAGCTGTCAGATAATTGAAGCATTTGATCTACCTTTGTTTGATCCGCAAATCCAATCCTCAATAGAGAATGGGGCAATATATTTCTACAAAACCACCAAAGAGCAGATGTTATGTAAGGAAATTAAGCTCCAACATGACTTAGCTTCCAAAGCTTTGGAGAAAAGATAATGATCCTTACGACCCCAACCACATAAATCTTTGGGCCGTGCAATAATTTCCCATTTAACCCAGGACAAGGCACCCTTTCTATTTCCATGGAAAAAAATCGTAATTTTTATTATGGAGAATAAAAGTTATACTTTGTAAACACATAATTGTGTGTATGCATATAGTCTGATCATTAGCAAGTATAAATATCATCCTATATTGTTGGGCTCATAAACATTATGTCCCAATTAAAACATAGTAAAAATAGGCTCGTTAAAGACCACAATATAGTCCGTATTACAATATAGATATCCTAACATAGGATAGTATGAAATTATAATTATGCTTGTAGGACATTCAATGAACAAAAGTACTGCCAAAACTACAAAAATTAGATCCAAAACAATGCTCATGGAGGCTTCCAATATGACTGTATGCTGACTCATCTGGTTGTAAAGTGAATGGGAGCACCACTGTGATATTCTATTATATGCCAATTTTTTTTTTCCATTGTTAATGCTACTTTAAAAAGACTATCATTTGTCTGGTTTAATTCCATGAAAATATGTTGACATGAAAAATATGTGAGCATGTTCTTCAATCTCAAAGTTTATTCCAAAATGGGATATAAAAGTTAATTCTTGCATGATTGAATTCCATTTAATTGTTTGATCACAATCTTTTAATCACCATGGAGTTGTAATCAAGATAGACCATGTTCAATGGTAAAATCTTGAATGATACATGTTATAAGCTCAACAAAATTATTTGAACCAAGCCCTAGTCCAATAGAAACTTGAAAGTATATGCCAGATGGAAGGTGTAAAACAAAACCACCCCCACAAGACACTCCTTAGTAAATTGAAGCCCCATCAAACTATGCCCAAGGATAAGGTCAATCAGATTGTTCCTACATTGAAACACGAGCCCTGCAAGGATCTTTCTCTTGGGTAAAATGACTAGGAATAGCCATGGCCTGGGCAACAATCATCCTTAGGGAGTAGGGAATATCTTGAAAGAAATCTTTGTTACAAGAAATCCATATGCCCCAACAGATTATAAGAGGGAGGGCCTTGAATGTGAGTGAGGATAGGAAAGAAAGCTAATGTTGCCAAACAATTTCTATAGAATGACTTGTCCAAAGACCAATTTGAGGTTTTGAAGATTTGCAGTGATCTCATACACAAAACCAAAAGAGAAATGTAAGAAAATATGTTCAATAGTTTCATCCTCACTTTGGCATAATACACACCAGCCAGGGCCTATGGGAAACCACTTTTTTAATATCTCCCGAGTGGGAACCTTCCCCTTCATAACGCACCACATGAATAAATTATCCTTTGGGGGACACTTTTCCTTCCAAACAAATGACAACCACCACTATGGAGAAGCAAGTTGATGATCAACAACAATATAGATGTAACCATATTTTGGAGTGTAGAACCCACATTTTATGCTGGACTAGATCAGTTCATCATCACGATCCAATCATTGAACATGGCCTCAACACAAATCATTGATGTAATTTTCTCACTGATTGGTAAGAGGCCTTGGGATTCCCAGATCATTAGCTAATTCCACCATTGATTCCAAATTGTTGAAGAATTTGGATCAAATATAGGAGCAAGTTTTGAAATCCCACAATCTCAAAGGAAATCAATTAAAGTCATTGGAATAATATGATCTTGATTAGAGCATGGCCAGGGACCCATACACAAATGAACCCAAACACCCGAACCAAATATCTATACCAAACCCCTGCAGATGGTTTCAAATGTATACAAAAATGCACACCATATGACTAAAATATTACAATGAGGATTGTTTGTGTGGCAAACACAATATTCCACCGACATAGGGGATATGTATTTGTTTATAACAACATTGGTCCACAATATTTGATCATTTAAGAGATGCCACCCACATTTGGCAACAAGAGCATGAGAAAATAGAAAAATATTCTTTAATCCTCATCCCCCCATAGCTTTGGGCATTGCAATTTTGTCCCATCCCACCCATGGGAGAGTGCTATCTCAATTTGACCCCGACCATAAGAATTTGAAGTAAATTCTTATGATGTGTTCCATAATTCCTTTAGGAATCTAGGCAATGGAGGACCAGTAAACATGGATAGCTTCGAGAACATATTTCATGAGGACTAGGTGACCTACATGGTAGAGCCATCTATTTCACTAATTATTAATCTGTTTTTCAATTTTGGATATCAATTGTATCCATTCCATGATTTTGTAAGTATTTGGATTTAAATTGAAGCCAATATATTTTAGACCATCATAAATATTTGAGAAGTCCATCGGGAGGAGCTCTAAAATGTGTTGGATATTCTTCTTCCAAATTTGAAACTAGTAGAAAATATTTTTGAAAAGTGATCATCATACCTGAAGCTTTCTAAAATGTGCAAATAATAATTTTTATGCAAGCCACCTCATGAGGGTCCCCATTGTAGAAGGTTAATATATCATCAATAAAGAGAAGATGGGAGATTATAAGGGCATGACTTACAGAACAACCCTGAAATTTCACCATTGGATTTCACCTCCATCAAAAGCTAACTAAGCCCCTCAACAACCAATAGAAATAAAAGAGGAGACAAGGGGTATCCCTGCTAGAGTCCCCTTTGAGCATGGAAGAAAGGCAAAGCATCTCTGTTAATAAGCACACAAAAAATACACCATTCAGATGCAACCCATTACCCATGTGATAAAGTCAAGGTTGAATCCCACATGAGTTAGAAGTAACCTGAGGTAGATCCAAATGACCTGATAATATGCCTTTGATAGATCCAACTTGAATATGACCCCTTTTAATTTCATGGTCTTCAATCTATGAAGACCTTCCTGAGCCACCCCTGGCTCTATCTCCCTTTTAGGAAACCAAACTGTTCCATAGAAATAACTTTAGTTAGAATAGGTTTGATGTGGAGGGAAATGGCCTTCGCAATAACCTTAGATACATCATTGCATAGAGAAATAGGTCAAAAGTCATCAAAATAAGATGGGGAATCCACATTAGGAACTATACAAATGAAGTTGGAATTTAAGGCAAGGAGAATATAATGACCCCCCCCGAGATTTCTCTATCACAGATAATAAATCGTTCCCCAAAATTTCACATAAACCTAGGAAAAATTCAATACCCTAGCCATCCGAACTTGGTATTTTTTCTTTTTGAAAACTTTGCAGGGCTGCCTTGAGTTCATCTTCAGAGAATTCATCCATTAATTATTGATTCTCACCCCTTCCTGATCTTTGAACAAATATTTAAAGTGATGAACACCCAAAGAAGCCAATTTAGAAAACGAAGAGGCCTCCCTCCCAGAAGGATCCCTTAAAGACCAAATTTTATTGGCCATATTATGCCCCTTGTTGAAGGCATGCATTTTTTTTGTGTTGTTATCCCCACTTTCAAGCCAAACAAGCATGTTCTTCAACCTTCATTCCTCATCCCTAAGGTTAAGAAGGTAATTCCTTTTCTCCAATTGAATGGGGGGGCTTTAGATTCCTTTGAGTCATATCCCTTATTCTTAGTAGAGGCCATGACAATGAGCTTTTCCTCCAGTAGTTTGAGTTCAATTAATTCCACTTCCTTCTTCGCCACAACCCAATCCTTATATTTTTGTTTGGTTCTCTTGATATTTCCTACAAAGTGTTTGCTAGCAAGATACCAGAAATGATATCATATGGAACGCACGTCTCTTTCACCATCTCTAAGAAAGACTCATATTTTAGCTATGAAGACTAGGGCACCCTTTTATTATTATTAAAAGAGTTTTTTAATAATTATATATTATATTTATAATTATGAAATTAGAGTTATAAATGATCTCATCCAAAAGTTCACAATCTCTATATTTCGATAGATTTGTTTGTCCAATCATAGTTGGAGACCATTTTCTATTACCAATAAAAGAAAAATATACAAAAACTAAAAACTTTTGTTTATCAAGTGTTTATAGCCATCTTGATTGTGAACACTCAAAAACTTTTATCTCTATAATCCACTTCTCTAATCATATTTTGCATCACTCTGAAAATGACAACTCATTTTTTCATTTATTCCATCTTTGAGAGTGAAATTAGGATAACAAACTATTTCTTATGTACTGCAAAACTAATAAGTTTCTGCTAAGGTAAAGTTGTTGATATTATTGAATGCATGGAATATTAAGAAGGGAAAAAATGTCTCAATGCTTGTTTAAGGTAGTCTTTCCTTTCAATACATTGCAAAATTCTTGTCAAAAGTGTTTTAGAATTGTGGATTTGGCTCAATTTTTACAATTTTACTCAAATTTATTTCAAATTCATCCAAATGCCTTTATCAATTTTCTTATGCATGTCTATAATTCTTATTTGTCCAATTTTTATAAAAAAAATTAGTGTTATTTTTAGCGACTATGATCTCTTTTTTGAAACATTTATTTTTTCCAATTATTCTAATTCTTTGTGTTTGAATACATAGACTAGAGCTCAAGGACAATTGTGTAGATACTATCTCTATGGAATTCCACCAAAAAACTTAACTCAAATATAGTATGTATGAAAAGGGTATGGCCAAAATATGATTTTTCTCTAGTCTTATTTTTCATTTTCATTTTTTTAATCATAAAAACATCATATTTTTTATTTTTTCATGCTTCCTCTTCCTTTGTGTGTTACCTAATAGCATGCATCCATTTTATATTTTGATTTGCGAAGCAAAAGAAAAATCAAATATCTTGAAGTGCAAAACCGATTTGAGTGTGAAAACTTAAGGAAAGATTTGCAAGCTTAAGAAGATTTTATTCTTTTAAATGTCTTGATATATTATGGTTTATATATATATATATATATATATATATATATATATATATATATATATATAATATATATGGTTTTCTTGAGAATGGTTATAGATGTCAAATAATTTATTATTAATAATGGTTTATTACAATTATGAAGATGAACTTGAAGCAATATCTATATGTTTTATTGATTTGAACATTTGTTCATAGTCAAGTAAAGATATATTGATGCTGTCATTTTTTAATGCAATGTATTTATGCTTTTGGGTCTAGCAACTTTGAAATAATTTCTACACTTCCAATGCACCAAATTTAATGAAATTGGTGACCATTTTAGGTTTTAACACTAATATGGTATCTATTCTCATGTTATGTGTGATCTATAAACTATCAAGGATATTCCACTAGAGAGTTTGTCACAACATATTTGATAAAATTATACTCGAAGATCTAGTGGTCAATGTAGTAGGTCAACTTGATGGAAGCATAAATTTTACATAAAAACTTTGATTGACACAATTATTTCACCATTATAAATATCTCTAACTATATATCGTTGTCCTGGTGTCCTAGACTAAACAAAGAAAGATTCAACCCCCAAAAATACCATTTGATGATTCAAAATGGCTCTAGAAGGTTTCAAACCCCAATTATCCAAACCAGGACTTGTCATTAAAATGACACTACAAGCTAATTCTTCCAATTTTGTTTCACTCTAAAAGCATTGTGATAGATGAAAAATAATATAATAATCTAATGAAGATCATTATGTCAACCCACTTTAGTCATAGGTGGTTTTGACTATATTTTGAAGCAATCTTCGAAAGCCTCTTTTATCCCTTGTTGTTTATGTTGTTATTTTACATTAGGTACCTAGTCATAGTCATTGTTTCAATGAAAGAAATACTCTTTTCTATGAGGAAGATATGATAGGGAGTGTTGCCTTTAATTTTGATATTGTAAGTTGTAAAATATTTTGAATTTTCTCTTTCTCCACGATTCTCTAGATATTATGTAACCCAAAACTATACAACCATATAAGATAATAGGAGTGACAAGAGTTTTAAAGAGAGTTTCTTCTTATACCATAACCAAAATTCCACTAATTTATCATTATTTTCAAGTCCATAATACGATTTCCACCCTCCGGTTTTCCTTTTTTCAATGCTATAATTCTAACTAATCCTTTGATGAAGATCAATTTCAAGATATTTGTATGAAGTAAATTTATCGAAGCTATTATTTACGTACATGAATTTAGCATAAGTGATATTTTTGGATGTAATTATTATAGCCTTCATTTGTGAGTGTTAACATTCATACCCATAGTAGGGAAAAAAATCCCTAAGAATTTGTATTGAATTATCGAGATTATAGGGACTCCTAACCATAAGAATCAATACAGGGGAGAAGGATGATGGCTATACTAGTTAGAGTTGGGCCAACAAAACCTAATTCTTCAAAACATCTCTCTAACTTATTGATGTAAATGCAGAAAAGGGTATGGGATAGGAACAAACTTGCTTAATTCCTATATTACAATTGATTTCTTTCAAGATAAAATTGAAGGACGAAAATTTATCTTAAAGTTTAGAAACCTTAGCAAATATTACTACTCCCTAACATGAAAACGGTAAAATTTTTAGTGATACTTTTGTAAAAATATTCTAATTTCTAATTATTTTATGTAGTCACTATAAAATTTTGGTAGTTTTTAAGGTAAAATCATTTTATCCTACTAGATTTGGTGAATCCTTTTTAGAAAAATAAAAAGAAATTTCGAAATCATTTTTCAGAAAAGCATGGAAACTTAGCCCATCTATTAAATTTATCCCCTTTCCCCTATCCCATTAAATCATCCCTCCATATTCCTAAAAGTTTTAATACATTCTTACACAAATTTATTGCAACATATCCCAACTCAAAATGAACTTTTAGCTCTTCTAATATATTCCAAAAGTTATTTCTAGGAACCATGTCAATAGTTATTCTAAAGTCAATGAAATAACCCAGGATGTTATCTTTATTATTTCTATACTCTTTTGCAATGATCCTAAATGCAATAAGGTAGTCTACACTTGAATGTTAACTCCTAAAATTGGCTTGACCTTTACCTCTTTTTTTGTGGCTTTCTAGCCATACAATGCTCTTCTTTTCTAAAATGATTCAATATAACTTGGATAAATGGTGGCTAATCATAATGGTTCTATATATAGAGGTATTAGTTTTATCCTTGCTATTAAAAATAGGTACACTAAGCCTTTGAGTCCAATGTTTAGGGGAGCCCTACTTGACTACTAAATTTAAGAGCTTATGGATGTGAGGGATGAGGATACGTCATCTAATTTATAATATTTATACTTGACAACTTTTGATGTCCTTAGCATTCCTTTTTGTGAATTTTTTAACCCAAACTCTATGTCTTCTATAGAAAAATATCTTTCCTCTGTAGAAATGGTTTGAATTTGGTCCACAACATCATGGAATTTTCAAACATTTTTAAGGTAGGAATTCTAGTCCTTTGAAGAAATATTATTGTTCCCTTTAGTTTTATGAGTGAAGTTTTTCCTCTAGAATTTCTTAGGATCTAGCTTAGAGAGGTGCAAAGCCTCTATTGTTTTCTATTTATTTAGTGCCAATTTTCATTTTAACTAGGGATTTGTACCTATTTATCCTATAAAATTTTAAGGCTCATTAAAAGAATCTATAATGGTTGTTATAATATTATTTCACTCTTTATCATACTTGGGGTTGGTTATTATATTTTCCATTTTTTACACAACACTTCAATTGATAATTTTTGATGGAAGTAGAGAGTATTATTGTAAAATTATACTAGAGGTCTTTGATATTATCCTTATTTGATAGGAGATTATATTTTTTTCCTCATATAACCAAGGACTCCACCCTCCAACCCATAGGAGAGGCTTAGATATCCTCCAGGGCTCAAAGCCATTCAACAAAAGGCTTGAAGCCATTGCAACAATATGTTCAATATGAGATCAACATTCCAATTATGGGAATTGAACCTCAGTGGCGAGGATAACTATTTCCCCCAGCCACTCGAGATAATCCTAGTTAATTATTTGATAGGAGATTCAAATCATCATTTAAATAACTTACAAAAAGTTTGGCCTTATTTTTGTCGGAGATTAAGTCATTTTGATTATCGAAATTCTATTTAATGGGCCCTTATTCATGACTAAGTTTTGATTCAAAGTTAAAGGTCTATGATCACAGTGAAGCTTGTGGTCATTAAAAATGTCAAAATTTACTATTTGGTTATAGAAAATATCACATAAAATATGACGTTAATTCCAAGCCCATGAATGTAAGCCATTTGGTTGGATTTTGGCCACTACATTAGACCACACATTATTTGATATTAAGAACAACAAAGCTTAATTAGCTCGATACCAAATAAATTATGAACCAAGTCTTTAGAGTTTATTTTGTATATGTTAGCTAAAGCAAGGTCCTCATATGACCATATAGGATTAGAGTATGAATGATTGCATAAAAAAATATCTTGATTAGTTATTTATCTAGTAGTAAATTCTCCTAATAAGAGGATATCACACTTGCATTTCATAGACCGTAAATATCACATTTTAAGCCATTGTAAGGAAAAATTTAGCATAGATTTTATTTTTTTTAATAAAAGGTAAACTTACTAGGTTTAAAATAATGCACTACCCATAGGATGTAAAATAAAAAATCTCATCTAGGGTTAGGATTTTGATTCTTTTTCTGGAAACGATGACTTTGCAGCCACAATCTGACTTCAATTAAGTTCTTTCCATAAATTTGGTAACTATATCTTTATGTGATTTTGGTTTACTTCATGAATTCCCTTGTGGGGAGGGGTGCAAACCCCTCCTACAAACAAGTTGTGATTGGGGAAAGCTAGTCAAATGCTAGTGGTTCATGAGCTAATCATGCTGAAGGAAATACCCAGGAGCCTTGCAGTCTTGGGATCTCAATGGAAATCCCATTTCAAAAGTAGATGTTTTCCTTCAGTTGTGACTAACCCTAAATATGAGGTTCGAACTAATAAACTAGAAGGCTACATCGAACATATGAAAGATCATGCCTTAATATACAAATATATTAGGTTTTGGCTAATAGAGAAAGATTTGGTGAAGTGGATCCAAATCAAATGGAAACCGAAGGGTTAGATTAACTTGAAATTGGGGTCCAAGTGATTTTTTATAGTTATCTTTTCCAATCTGGAAGATTGAATTAAGGTGTTATATTTTTATTTTTTTGCTTAAGCAAGAGACATTCCTTCCATTAACTTAGAAAAAAAATATTTACAAATGTTACAAACATACGCTAAGGTGCGCCTACTCCTCCATAAGGAGAGGGATAAAAACCAAAAAAAACCATAAACTTTCCCTTAGGCCTCCAAAACCAAATTTAACCTACTTTTAAAGGACCCCAAGTCCGCTCAGCAAGGCCCGCAATTTAATTTTGCACACGCTAAAATTAGCCCATGAAAAAAATGTAAAGCTGAACGATCAACACTGACCATTGATCTTATTCTCTTGATCCAACGGTTAGAGTTAATATCGCGCAGTCCACAAACCCGCTCAATAACGCGCGATGAGGGTGGTTTGCCAGACCGGTCCCCCACCACGTGTTGATCTCTGAGTGGAATCACTGGCTTTCCTTGGAAACCACTTGTGGTTTTGATTGCTCGCAAAGATAGAGGTTTTGTTTGAGTGGTATTTTTCTTTCGGTCCCACCTACTAGCTCGACTAAGAGTGGCCGTGGATTTGTCCTCTGCGGAATTAGCGGCCTCAAATCAAATCACATCCCCCATCCTCTCATGAGTTACTTTGCAGAAATGCTGGTAAGCCTTCATCACCCTACTCCACGTGTCGTCTGCTAAATGGCTTCGCTCATCCTTCTGAGAAACCATTGGCAGGTCTGAAAGCTTCCATTGTGGGTGGCATATCCCTCTCTGATTTTCCCCCTATTTGTAATCAACAAGGAAGATTCATCCTTTCGCATAGAAAGCCTAAGGAGTGAAATTAGCTTTCTGTGCCAATATTCTCTGTTGTCCCCTTTGAGCTAATGTCCTCTGTTTAAATTTCTGCCTCTGTGCAGACCTTCAGAAGCAGAGAACTGACAATGCATGTTCTCTGAAAAACTATTTGAGGTTCTCCTAACCATCAGTGACCAATGGTGAGATTCCATCAATTACTCGATTCTGGTAATACTCTCTATCCTTGAGGGCCCGAGAATAACAATCCTCCTTAACCCTATCCTCCATTACCTCCTCCCACTAGTGGCATAAGTCTTTATGCTTATTTCGAATCCCCTCATTGGCAAGCCAGTCCGCGACCTTGTTGGCTTCCCGACGTACGTGCACCAACCGAAGAGTTCTAAGAATTCTTAAATGTGATTGAATTATTTGGTAGATTTGTAGAAGTCGCCAGTGATTTGAGACTTTCTCTGGTGCTGCTCCAGTGTTTATCTGCTTGACCAAGTTTATGACAAATTCTGAGTCAGCCTCTATGATGGCATTATAAATGTTGTACTTGAGAATTATTTCTAGGCATAATTCCATCACCATGAGCTCTGCCATATTGTTGGTCGCTTTCCCAAGATAGTTGTGGAAAATGACCTGTATGTTTCCTTCCTCATCCCTCAAGACCCCACCATAACCTGCTTCCCCTGGATTCCCTTTTGAGGCCCCATCTATGTTGAATTTTAGAAAATCATAAGAAGTGGGGGTGCTAGAAATCCTTTTCTGCTGATTTATTCTTGTTATTCTTTATGGTGCATGGGGGAAGAAAAACCTTCAACTCCAGTTTCTCTAGGATTCTAGCCTCTCTTTGTCCTATGGGTTTTCCAGTGGTGACACCTCCTAGGAAGTGAACTGTCTTTTTGACTTGGTTTAGGATTAGATTGAGGATGCTGCTCACTGAACTCCTTTTTCCCTTGAAAATCCTACTGTTGTGCTCCTTCCAAACATTCCAAATTAAGAACCCTGGAGTTAGTGCCTAAGCTAAGTCTATGGTTTCATTGTCTGAAAAATTCCTCCTCCAGTTTTTCAGGGTAACCATATGTCATTTACATTCCTGTCAATTTACTCAAAGACATCTTCCACTCGGTTCCACAGTGTTGCAGTAAATGAACAACTATTTAGGAGATGATTAGTGGTCTCTTCCTGATGACCACACATGTGACATCTGGAGGGGCCAACAAAGCCTCTTTTTCTAAGATTATCCCATTTCAGAATGTTGCCCTATTGAACTAGTCACTGAAACAATTTGATTTTCATCCAATGAGGACTAGTCCAGAGCTCTTTCTAAGTCTTATTAGTGCTTGGGAGGTTGAGTCCTGTGTTTATTCGTTTGGCTTCCTTAAGGTTGAAGAGACTAGCCTTGTTCTTTCCCCATCTTAATTGATCATACAAGGGTTAGGTTAAGATTTGCCTTTTTTCCAGAAGAACATTAAGGGTTGTAGCTTGAGTGTTCAGCCTGCCTACATCACTATAAACTGGCAGTTTCTAGATTCGCCATTTCCCATTGTTTCTTGAATGACCCCAATAGTCACTTACCCTTCTTAAACCTTTGTTACTGGTATCTATTTGAATATCTGCTAATTCTTCACTTCAAAGATTGTCCTCCTACTACCAATTATCCTCCCAGAACCAGGCCAGATCTCCATTTATGATCTCCTAGAAACTATGTTTTTGGACTAGAGCCCTGTTCTCCTAGGCCCTATTCCAAATTTGTGAATCCTTAATTTGTCCTGTCATTCTTATTAGGTTCTTTTCCTGCAAATCCTTTGCATACTTTTGCTTCCAAATTTTTTCCCAGGGGGCTTGTATTTCCTTTAGCCATCTCCACTAGATTTTGGCTCCCAGAACCCTGTTAAGAATTCCAGGGTCATGAAGACCTAGGCCACCATGGGATTTTGGCTTACACACCCTTTCCCATGCTACCAAGGCCCATTTCTTCTTTTGTTCCCCTTTTCCCTAGAAGAAGTCTCTTTGGATATTTCGAATTTGAGTGATGACTCCAGTGGGTGCCGGAATGGCTGATAACATATAGATGGGGATGGATTGTAGAACAACCTTAGTAAGAACTAGCCTTCCTGCTAGATTTAGGGCTCTGTTTGTCCATTTACTGATTTTATCTTTTATTTTATTTATAACTAGCTCCCAGCTATCCTTGTGTGACAATTTATCAGTGAGGGGAACTCCCAAGTACTTTGAGGGTAATAAATCTCTTTGAAAGCCCAAAATTCTGGAAAGATTTCTTTGAATTGATATGTCTATATTGAAAAAGAAATTTTTTTATCTAGAGAGACTTACCTTTGTGCCCGCTGCCATGGCAAACTCACACAGAATCTTCTTGAAAGCTTTGTCTTCCTTGACTGTAGGTATGCCTTGAAGCATAGTGTCATCAACAAATTGCTAATGTGTCACTGTGTCCCTTCCTTGAGTGAGCCTTAACCCTTGAATTCTTCCTTCCTCCTTGGCAGCTCTGATTGCTCTTCCTAACCCTTCCATCATTAAAATGAAAAGGAAAGGAGAAAGAGGATCACCTTGCCTTAGGCCTCTGGTGGGCTTGAAGGTTTTGGAGGGAGTGCCACTGAGAAGGATTGAATAACTGGCTGTGGTAACAAGTGCCATGAGCCATTTAATCCAATTGTAATCAAAGCCGTAGGCTTTTAGTATTGCTCTTATGTACATAAAGCTAAGTTTATCATAGGCTTTTGTGATATCCAGTTGAATAATCATGCCCGCCTATTTATTGGTAATGAGTGAATGGACCACCTCATGAGCTTGAATTATATTGTCGAGAATTTGTCTTCCTTCCACATAGCTTGTTTGCTCCTCTGACACTAGGGTTGGGAGGAGTGGTTTGAGACAGTTGGCAATTACCTTTGATATTATTTTGTACACCACATTGCATAATGTTATAGGACTAAATCTGTCTGGGGAGGTAGACTTTTCCTATTTGGGAATTAAGGCTATAAAAGATTCATTTAAAGCCTTCAAGATTGTTTTATCTCTTCTCGCATCTTCCACAACCTCCAGAATATCATGTTTTACAATTCTCCATCATGTTTTGAAAAAGTCCACATTGAACCCATCCGAGCATGGTGCTTTTCCATTGTGCATCTCTGTAATGAATTCCTCTAGTTCCTCCTTTGATACTGGTCTGTTGAGATTATGATTCCTCTCTTGAAACCAATTTAGGAATGTACTGTGTAAATCCTTTTATATACAACCATCTATCTTCATTGGTTTCCTCTACAATTCTTTGAAAATGCTCGAAAAGAACCTCTTCCATCTATTCATGAGTGTTCCTTTTTATTCCCTAATGATCAGTAAGTTTCACAATTCTATTGTTGTTTCTGTGAGCTATGGTGGATCTGTGAAATAATTTGGTGTTTCTTTCCCCTTCCTTAATCCATTGTATTCTAGATTTTTGTCTCCAGAATATTTCCTCTTGTAGACATATGTTTTCCCATTCATGTTGAAGTCCTTCTGCCATCTCTTTCCTTTCATCTGTATATCGTTCTGTGATAAGAATTTGGTTTATTTCCTTTAGTTTCTTAGCCAATTCTCCCTTAGCTTTGAAGATATTACCAAATTCATTTTTATTCCACTCTTTGAGTCTGCTTTTGATATGTTTGAACCTACAATGTAGAAGGAACATCTTTGTGCCTTTAAGTTGCAGCTCCTCTTTCCACCATTTTTCAATGTTTGTTTGCAAATTTGAGTGTGTGAGCCAAATTAAGGTGTTTCAAAACAACCCCTATTTTTATAATAATGTAGTCATTTTCATTAGATTATGGGAGGAGTGGTACAACCCTAGAAAGAACAATTTTTAGCAGCTATGTTATGGGTGATATTGTTTTCTCTCCTTAAATTTGGGACATAGAGATCCTTGAAGGCATCAAAAACTCTATAGGAATTTTTGTTAAGATTTATGAGGCTACTAGGAATGGAAGTTGTACATGATATTCTAGAATTTATGCATATATGAATATTTTCTAGTTGCTTTAGGAATCTATTGAGATTCCCTATCACCATGAAACTTGGTGCCAACCCTTAGACTATGAGCAAGTTCCCTTTTGGTGTTGTCGATGCTATGAGTACAAACACTTATTTAGAGATTGCATGATTCACCAAGTAAAAATACATATGGAGAAATAGAAATTCAATCTGAATGGTTTTCAAATTGTGGTTGTTACAATAAGAAACCATAGAAATTCATAGGGCCCCACAAAGGCTAGTTCTTCTCTAGACCAAATAATTTTATAGCACTATCAAATCCTAATTAGGATAATGATATGACAAAATATATTATGAATCTTGATTCGACTATGGGAGAGGCTTAGAATCAAGCTAAAATTAAGTGCAAAGCCCTAAAAATACTTGTCAAAACCCTGAAGATGGAGGGAACTCCTATTTAAGAAGTAGTGAATATGGAAACTGAGGAGGAAAACAAGAATTTAATTCATGGAAAACAAGTGTTGGAAAATCTACTGAAATAATGGAGTAACAAAGATATCACTTTCATCCCTAAAATCCAGTTAGCTCAATTCCAAAATACCTATTGCAAACTAAGGAACTAGAAAGAAGTTAATGAAGGAGAGTCAACATTGTCAACTAGGGGATTTGGAGTTTATACTCATGGTGGAAAAGACAAAGGATAAATGCATATCAGATTTCATGAAAAGGGAACACATTTGATTGAAGACTCAATCCAGGTGGTCGAAGGCTTGGTGAATTTTGGTTAGTAACAATACTAATGGAGGAGTTTTCCTCCCTCAAAAATCTTAGCTAATGAAGATAATATCTTGGATCATCCATGGACTCAATAAATAGGGTAAACAAAGGTATCTTAGAGAAATAATCAACAAGGAAAAACCATCCATATTTATGCTTCAAGAAACTAAAATCTCCAGTGATAAGGTCCAGATAATAGTTGACTGATGTTGGAAAGGGTGTGATACAATCACTTTGGATGCCAAAGGAAGCGCCAACAAAATAACTATTCTCTGGATCCTTTGGAATATTGTTTTTAGGATTAGGTTAATTTTCCTCGCATCCTCTTTGGAAGATTTCATTATATGGGCTTGAAATAAATGAGTTGTCTCACAGTTGTTTATGGGCCACATATACTTTTACAGAAATTGGATTTTTTGATAGACATCCAAAAAAATTGATCCATCCATAAGGATTAACTTTGGGTTGTTGGTGGGGATTTTAATTTTATTAAATATCTAGAGGAAAAGAAGGGGAAGATAAGGAGATTTGATTCAGAGGCGCAATAGTTTGTAGGGTTGATTCATGATCTTCATGCAGCATACCCTAACACCATTAATGGGATCTAAACTTGAAATAAATGAAGATGATGCATACAACAAGTTTCCAATTGGTTAGATAGATTCCTTGTTTCTGAAGCTTTAATGGGTAGGTATCTATTTTATGAAGCATGTATTCTTCCTATTCTTGGATACTAACCATTATCCAATCTAGTTGGAACATGATCTAAAGGCAACCCCTCATAATCACCTCTTCAGATTCAAATTTTTTTGGTTACAATACCCTAAATTCTTGGAAATGCTAAATTTTGGTGAGAGGATATGTATATCCAGGGACTCAACCTTATGCATACCTTCCAATTGAAACTCAAAGAATTGAAGTTGAAAAATAAGGAGTGGAATCAAAAAGAGTTTGGACATATCCTTACCGAGTGATCCCAGATTTTTTTCGTATAGATGCATTAGAATTACATGTAACTGATCTTATTAAAACCCTGTTGGGTTGTGTTATATTCTTTCCACGACTAACCTATGTAGTGAACCAAGGGGTTAGAGGGGGGGTGGAGCCCCCCCTTCGTTGTGCCAATTGCGTAGTGGTGGGGTCACAGGGGGGGCGGCAGCCCCCCGTGTTTGGGTGGCTTGAGGGGGGCGGGTAGCCCCCTGTACGGGTTCCGGGGCAGTGCCTCGGGAAAAATTCTTTTTGGACCCTATATTAGGTTGGGCGAACCTACCTATGGTTTTCAGTCCATGGTTTTGGACGTGATGGTTTTCGGTCCATGGTATTGGATGCTTCGGCATGTATAAATATGTATT
>APFE031487693.1:0-33866 GCA_000404065.3 Pinus taeda | reverse complement strand
CAAGCTGGTAGTCCCAGTTTTGGGATCCAGTGGGAAATTTCTGTGTATATGTGTTTTATGTGTTATGCTCTCACATTTTTATTTTTCCTGTGATTTAGAATTCGTATGCAGGTAATTTCTGTACAGGGTTAAAACCTACAAAACCATGAAACATAAGATTATAAATAAAGAGTAAAGACATAATCATGCATGAGATCAAGACATAGAGTTTTGATTATGGAGTTCATCCAATTTGGACTATGTCTCCAGGATCGACTCAATAGTGGGGAGGTCTTCATTTATTAAGTGGCATGAAAAGAGAAGAAGTACAAGTATATTTTACATAAACACCCGTATACCTCCAATCTGGAAGATAGATGACGTAGGAAAATCCCTGCTTTATCCACAGTATGCATAAACCTATGCAATAAACAATTTTTCTGCCCAGGAATTTATATGACCATCCGGTCAAAGATTCATTATAACTGAACAATGGGTTAAGGCCCCCTTAATTAGAATTCATGTGGAATGATTTATTTATTAACCACATAGTCTACCCCTTCCAATTCTTTCTATTGGGACTTAATACATCCTCATAAACCTTTATTAATTCCTATGGCCGCACATATATCTAAACCGCACTTTATAACTTTGGGTTCTAATTGGAAAACCATTAAAACCTTTCTATTGACATTTTAATCCATTATAATTCTCCTATAAGAGAATACACGTAAAAACATGCATAACATATCTTTGTTCGCCTTTCCTCATCCTTTGTACATTTCCCAAGAATTGCCTTTATCGCAATCGCTCATCGTAGTTTACCATATTCATACCACATATATGCTCTTATCACCCCTTCGACTCTAATATGTGACTATCGGAAGCGTTTAAATAACGCTTTTGCATTAAAAATCGGGGCACATAACTTTAACATAATACAAATGAAATACATGGGAAATAAAGGAAAACCCCGCTACGAACCCTTGGGTCAGGTCTCAAAATCTATACACACGCATTCATATTTATTGTTAGGTCCGTTAATACCAAGTCTTTCAGCATAGTTGCTCTGATCTCTGAAATGCCCAATCTCCGATCTTCGATCTACTCGATCTTTGATCAAAACTTATAGCTATTGGCTATTGGCTATCGCACCATCCTTCAACTCCTAACCTTTGCGATATGCGATTACATCTCAACTGTCGATTAGGCTTGCAATCTAATGGTTCACGATTAATCGCATGATCGCAATCACTTATTCCCTTTGGCCATCCAACAACACTTGAAGGGTTTCCACTGATGCGATATTTCTTTGTCTCTTCTGCGATTGGATCTAGTCTGTTGATCTATTGGATCCAACGGTTGTTGTACATCACCTCTTCACTTTTCCACTCCTCTTTGATTATGATTTTACGCTATTTCTTCAATTTTTCTATGGTTTCGATTTTCTTCAAGGTTCTGATCCCTTGGCTGTTTCACTACACACTTCCTCTTGAGCTTTGGCTTTGATCTTTCTAATGGATTCAAAGATCCATTATGATCCTCCTCATCATGTTCCTCTCTGTGTAATCGTCGAACTCCACCTACAACTCTGTTACACAGAATATACTAACTCACTCATCATTCACCATTGATGCTTAACAACACACTTATACAAATGGAAATTGAATCTGCGTGCATCTATCTATATATATATATATATATATATATATATAGACATGATGAGACCCTTTATCTCTCTTCGGCCTGATCTTCCAATTAATGGCCTCTATTTCATCATCTTCCCGTAGGCTTACAAACACAACTAAATATCTAACTCTCTGTCTAACCTCTCTAACCTTTTATCATGCCTTTTAGGCTTACATTTTTACAAAAAGGGATTCTAAAACCAATTCCTGGTTTAGATCCATAAGCTTCTCAACAAAATCCTAAAATCTCTTTCTCATCCCTAAGGATTCTCTTTAATCCACAAAATCATGAACTACTCATAATCTAAGATTTACAATCATTTCTCGATCCTCTCATCACTCAACTATCCTAAATCTCTCATGTTCTCCTACATTCGATAACATTTACAATTATGCCTCACAATATTCAATTAATTACTATTCTCATTAAAATCACTCAAAACATTAAATAATTACATTAATTCAATACTTAGGAAACCAACTTCCTTGAAACACAAGACCCCTATGTCTACTAGAATACAATAACGATGTTGAGCTGAATGCTCTTGCATCAGACTCCTTAAATAAGAAAATTTATGACCTCCTGGTCATAAGTTTGAATAATTGATTCCTCCCGGATCCCAGACTTTATTTTGTAACCTGTCTTTGCTTGTCCATTGTTCTATTACTATTGTTGTCTGCCGCTATTCTCTAGGTCTCCATACCTTATGTTGCAATGTTCCACTTGCCTTACTTTCATAGTCTGCTACTATCTTCCTCTTGTTGTCACTCCTCTCCTTTCTTACTGTTGTCTTCTTCTGAGACACTTTATTCACCAAACTTCTTATCAACTCAATTTATTTGTCCAGTATATCCTCATTTTTCTGATTTCTTTCATCTCTTGTGATGAACTCTCCCTTTTTCTTCTTCTTCACTTATCCTGATTGCCTCCTTTTCATCCTTACCCTCTTCTTTACTGTTTTCTTGCACCTTTTTACCTGCTGCTATATTGGCTTTCAGAACAATTTCATGCTTCTGTTTTCTGTACTTGTTAACTTCTTCTTGATTATTATTTATGACAACTTCTTTGTCATCCTTCTTCAACAATTTATCCTAAACATTTATCCTTTTCTCTTCTAACTCCCTCCTTTGAAAGTCTAATTCTCTATATAACTCAATGATTTTACTTGGAGTAAGCTTTGGAAATTTTACACAATCTCCCAGTTCTTCATTTGTGATTGACCCATCATCACATGGTCCTTCTTCCTATGCTAAATATTTATTAACATCCTTCAGTAGATGATATTCCTCTTCTTATTTCATTTGGCTATCCATCCATGCCAAATATGTTCCAGTTTCTACAACAAAATATTCAATTATAAGACAATCATCATAATAAAAAATATAAGGCCTTTGTACCTCTTCTTCCTTTGGCAACACTTCAATATGCTTCTCGGATCTATCTTCTTCTGTCAGCGTATCAGTATGCTAATTCAAACTCAAAGAAGTCTTGAGACTATCAGCTAATCTCTCCTTCTCATCATTCGTTCCAATGATGTCTTTCAGCCCTTGTCCACTATAGCGAACTGATTCTTTTACAGTCTCCTTATCATATTCTGCTTCAAAAATTTCATCTTCTGGAAGGTATTCTTTCATGTTTTTGACAACTTTAAAAGACTGTCTATCTTCTTCCAAACCTGCAATCATACACAAATCATTAATTTTAAAAATACAAGACCTTCTGGTCCCACTTGATGCTTTAGTCATCAAGTCTTCTAGCTACTTTGAATCATTCATATGATCCAACTCCTCTGGCTCTTCATCACTTTCAAAAAGTAATGGTCCATGTTTTGGTTCACATATGAAAACTTCAAC
This sequence comes from Pinus taeda, assembly GCA_000404065.3. Taxonomy (NCBI): domain Eukaryota; kingdom Viridiplantae; phylum Streptophyta; class Pinopsida; order Pinales; family Pinaceae; genus Pinus; species Pinus taeda. The sequence continues at coordinate 30,345 of APFE031487693.1, read as the reverse complement.
ATCTTCCTTTTGTTGTAGCTCCACTCTTTCGAGCTTCTCTATCTTCAATTTGGCATCTATAATCTGTTAAAGTTCCCTTAGCTCCTTTATTATCTGCATATTCACCTATTGTTCCCTCTTCTCTTGTAGCCTCTGCCACTTCACTTTCTTTCTCATGACATAACCATATTTCTAGCCCATCTCATTTCTCTGCAACATTTCCATTAATACTTCAAGCTAAACTGCTATCTCAGCCTTTTCCCTCTCATATTCTTCTTTACTTAACTGTCTCTATATTCCATTTGCCTTGGCATCTCTTTTCTTTCGTCCTTGGCTGTGGTTTCTTTTAGAACCACTGTTATGACTATCACTAGTCATCATCCTCTTTATCTCTATGAGTTCCTCACTCACTCACTATGAGCTGCACTAAAGCCTCTACTACATCAAGTCTGTGCTACTGCCACTTACCTCACCAAGCTCTCCTCTGTACTTGGTCTTTTGGCAAGCAATTAGTTCTCTATCTCTGGAACCTCCTTTAAGAAATTCTCTTTGCTCCTTCTTGGCTTCAACTGATCTACATCTTCTAAGAACACAAGTGTCCTCTTTATCCAATCACTGTTGGAATTCTTCAAGGTTCTGCCACATTTTGCTTTCACTTAGAATCTCTTACTAGCTTCTTTTATCTCCTAGCAATTCTACCCATGTCCTCTGTGGAATTTCCTTTGTGAGTTGCAACAATACCCCTGCAGTAACAAGTCTCCTTCTTGCTACATATGCCTCACTAAGCTTCTCTCCTCTGAGCTCAGTCTGTTGGCATTTCTATGGTTCTTTCCTTTGGAACCAATTGAGCACTCCTCGCTCTAGGTTGCTACAATCTTCTCACCTTCCTCTATTATTACTTGTGCATCAATATAAAGACCACAACTCTCCAATCTTCAATTCAAATTAAAATAAGAACGTATCACCTCACCTTTAAGATCTCTGTATGATCTTGTCCTCCCATTCACCTACACTTTTGAATGGACTGTTCCTTTCACTAGCCTTTAGTTGTATCTTCAAACTCTGTTACTTTAAGAACTTACAAAGTCCCTCTTACAGTTTAATTACTGTAATCCTACTCTAAATATCATTCATTCAATATCTGCTAATCATTAGACAAATTTGAATACCTTCACCTACCTTCAGGATCTCACCATTTCTGAAAATCTGTTTCAGCAGATCTTCATGTTTCCAATGCACAAATTCTTAATATTCAACCACTGTCAATAAGATTTAGAATCTGATTCTTTCTTCCAATATTCTGGATTTATCTTGGCAAAGCTTAACTATCGGCAATAATTTCTCCTTTGCTGAGTTTTCTTCCACTCAGAAATCCTTACCAATTTCTTTCATTATTGCTTCTTAAGACTTGATCTTCTTTTGCTTAGATACTTCATTAGCTGCAATTATCAATCTTCAATCTATTTCTTTATCTAGCAAAACCCAAATCGGAGTTAAATAAAACAATACTTTCTTGATTTCACAAGCAGTCTCCATTCACTCTTCACATTCGAGTGAAACTCCATTCTTCAAAACATCATTGTGGATTCTTTATGTTCTTGCAATCTCTTCTTAATTCTTACTCACCCGCCTCTAAGAACTTAACTATTATGCTCCAATTTCAATATCAGACATTTCAAAATTCTAATTATATAGATTCATTGGGCATAAATCACTTGCTCTACTTTCCTCAAAATTTGAATGTTTTATCAAAATGCAGAAATATCAATATTGGTATTCCTCTTACTAATCTCTCAGCTTTACTCTGGTTGCTTCGCCGTCAGATTAGAATCTAATCTTCCTTTCCTGCATACACATCTTTCCACATATCTCTGTTCTAAATTCTCCCAAAGAAACTTTCACACATAATTTCTTTGTTCAACTTTGATACCAAATGATGCAGGAAAACCCCTGCTTTACCCACCATATGCATAAACCTATGCAATAAACCATTTTTCTGCCCAGGAATTTATATGACCATCTGGACAAAGATTCATTATAACTGAACAATAGGTTAAGGCCCCTTTAATTAGAATTCATGTGGAATGATTTATTTATTAGCCACATAGTCTAGCACTTCCAATCCTTTCTATTGGGACTTAATACATCCTCATAAATCTTTATTAATTCCTATGGCCGCACATATATCCAAACCCCAATTTATAACTTTAGGTTATAATTGGAAAACCATTAAAACCCTTCTATCGGCATTTTAATCCATTATATTTCTCATATTAGAGAATACAAGTAAAAACATGCATAACATACCTTTTTCTGCCTTTAAATGATGAGTTTAAATAGCGCTTTTGCATTAAAACTCGGGGCACAACACTTTAACGAAATACAAAGGAAATACATAGGTAAAAAAGGAAAACTCCGTTATGAACCCTTCAGACAGATCTCAAAATCTATACACTCGCATTCATATTTATCGTCGGGTCCGTTAATACCAAGTCTTTCCGCATTGTTGCTTCGATCTCTGAAACACCCGACCTTCGATCTCTGATCTGCTTGATCTTAGATTAACACTTATCGCTATCAACTATCATCTATCGCACCATCCTTCAGCTCCTAACCTTTGCGATATGCGATTACATCTCAACCGTCGATTAGGCTCATGATCCGACAGTTGACGATTAATCGCATGATCGCAATGGCTTATTCCCTTCAGCCATCCGACAACACTTGAAGGGTTTCCGCCGATGCGATATTCCTCTGTCTCCTTTGTGATTGGATCTACTCCATTGATTTGTTAGATCCAACGGTTGCTATACATCACCTCTTCACTTCTCCGCTCTTCTCTTTTCTTATGATTTTACGCTATTTCTTCAACGTTTCTATGGTTCTGGGTTTCTTCAAGGTTCTAATCCCTTGGTTGTTTCACTACACACTTCCTCTTGAGCTTGGGCTTTGATATTTCTAATGGATTCAATGATCCATTATGATCCTCCTCGTCATGTTCCTCTCCATGTAATTGTCAAACTCCACGTGCAGCTTTGTTACACAGAATATACTAAATCACTCATCATTTGCCATTGATGCTTAACAACACACTTATACAAATCGGAATTGAATCTCTGTGCATATATATATATATATATAATATATATAATATTATATATATTATATATATATATATATATATATAATATATATGATAGATATCAACAAACAAATACATGATGAGACTCTTTGTCTCTCTTTGGCCTAATCTTCTAATTAATGGCCTCTATTTCATCATCTGCTTGTAGGCTTACAAACATAACTAAATATCTAACTCTCCAACTCTCTCTCTAACCTCTCTAACCTCTGATCATGCCTTTTAGGCTTACATTTATATAAAAAGGGATTCTAAAACCAATTCCTGGTTTAGATCCATAAGCTTCTCATCAAAATCCTAAAATCTCTTTCTCATCCCTATGGATTCTCTTTAATCCACAAGAGCATGAATTGACTCCTAACCTAAGATTTACAATCAATTCTCAATCCTCTCATCACTCAACTATCCTAAATCTCTCATGTTCTCCTACATTCAAGAACATTTACAATTATGCCTCACAATATTCAATTAATTCCTATTCTCATTAAAATCGCTCAAAACATTAAATAATTACATTAATTCAATAGTTAGGAAACCAACCTCCTTGAAACACAAGACCCCCTATGTCTACTAGAATACAATAATGATGTTGATTTGAATGCTCTTTCATCAATAGATGACAAATGGAGAGCCCATCTCTAGAAACATATGGCATCACTGAAATCTTGGCAAACAAATGTGCATAAACGCCTATCCGAATGTCCAATTTTGATAAAAGGGCTTCCTGCAACTCTCGGGACCTTTAGATACTAGAGGCAAGGTTCTGGCCACCTACCAGGAGCAAGTGCCACTACTCTGCAATTGTATTCTCAGAAATCTCGTATCTTCACTCCTTCTCACTGTGCAAATGCCTAGTATATAACTTATTCGACCCATTTTATAGAATAATAAGTTTAGCTTGAAATGATAAATTTAGGTTGTTGGCTTCAACAACTGAGAACCTTAGTCCCTGAATAGTGCGTTGGTAATAGCCTATTTAAACATAGTAAAGAACATTGGAAAACAGTTCCCATAGTCTATTTCCATCTTGATTTCTTAACTGTGCATTTAACACTTCAAGTGACAGTTTTAACATGGAAACCGACATATCAACATATGGATAGACCCAAGTCTTTACAACAAGCAATGAGTGAAAAGGCGGACCCGAAAAAATTATTAACTGAAATACATCATTTTTTGGATCTGAAAACCCAATCGCAAATCACAATCGGAGGAACCAAGGTGGTACTTGTTATCAGGATACTGCGCGGTGCGATATGTGATATACGATATCACAATCGCAACTTGGTCCTGCCAGGGCCAATTCTATAATTTCGTTCCCTTTGCGATTGTGATATGTGATTATCGCATCGCAACCTGACCCTGTTGGGGCCAATTCATAAAAATCTTCCCTCTGCGATTGCGATATGTAATTATCGTATCACAACTTTTCTTACCTGTGGCCAATTTAAAACTGTTGTCCCTTGCGGCTTGTGATATGTGATGTGCGATATCGCATTGCACTCTGTCTCTACCTGGGCTGATTCCTTGACCCATGGACCTATGCCTTGTGTGATTAGTGAATAGCAGGGCCAATGGCACCCTACTACTTGGCACTTCCACATTCGCTGAAGAGTTATGCCACGTCATTTCCTCTACCAACTATCCAAGCCAAACTTGAACTTTGACTAGCTCTAACTTATGCACACTGTTGGAATCAGGGCAACGAGTACTTCGATCTGACTCTAAGTTTGTAGAGATTCTTCCACTTTGAATTTTTGAGCCTTTGTACCACACCACTAGTATTTTTGAAGATCCTCCTGGATCAAACCTCCCCATTGAGAAACTTTTGGTCCTCCAAAAGCATTAAAATAATCTACAACTGTTGTGTACATTGTTTGCACCACAAGTGTCCTAACATGTCCATCCTTCCTTCTCCTTCACCTTTTTCCTTCGGAGCCATAAGCAATGAGCCGACACCTACATCCCCTGCAAACCTGTAGTACAATACTCTTGCAAATTACATGATTAATTCTATGACCAATAAGGAGCCAAGCATCCCATACTTGCCACGAGTTTATAACACATAATCTTTGGTAAAGTTTACATAAAAATGCAAATAATACCCCAACTATCCATACAAGGCCAAACATCATGGTTTCTTCAACAAGTAATTCAAAACACATCATCACTACAGTACATGATTTACAAAAATAAGGCCAAACATCATTGCTGCTACAACAAGTGATGGAAAACACAACATCACTTTTATAGTTTAACACACAACACATGATTTTAAAACGAAGGCCAAACATCATTGTTGCTTCAACAAGTGAAGAAAAACACATCATCACTGCAACAAATGATTTACAAAAATAAGGCCAAACATCATTGCTGCTACAACAAGTGATGGAAAATACATCATCACTTTTACAGTTTAACACGCCACACATGATTTAGAAACAAGGCCATGACATTCTACCAGACCTATAAACACCATAATTCACCTTCAAAGTGAATGGGTCATCTCCATGTGTCACATTTTCTGGTCGAATAATTCTTTCACCTGGTTCGTGCATGGATGCTTTTTCCTTGCGATGTTGCTCGGGATGGAGCCTCCAACATGTGGCTCTTTGATGACCACCTCTATCGCAATGACTACAATAAGTCTTTTTCCTCTAGATCTGCTTTACCTTCTTGTTCTTTGCCTACCTTAGAGAGGGTCTTCACGCCTCATCCTCTTTAGTGCTACTATTCTCCTCTAGCACTCAGCAAACACAGGGTTATTCAATCCAAAAAAACTGCAAGTTCTTCTTGCCATGATTTTCGTTCATTATTAACAATATGGTTTTAATCAAAATGAACATTAGAATACTGAGACTTGTTATATCTTTCCTGTTGGTCTCTGGTACGATCATGGGAATGAGATCTTGCCTCAGCTCTTTTTCTATAATGCATACTGCCATAGGTTGATGGTGATGTATTCCCATCATCCTATTCCTTGACGGGTTCAACAATGTTGTGGAAGCTTCTGACACATCTGAGCACTATCCTTTAGTGTACCCCAAACTTGTAAATCGAGATTTTTTTCTCACCCTTCAATGGTTGAGTTATGCCTTGCCCATTAACACCAAGTCCTTCTCCTTTGTACCTCATCTTGGTAAGGAGTCTCATGCTTGTCCCTGTAATGGGCATCTCCACATTTCCAACAAAAATTATATTATGTGAAGATGAAACTGAAGATAAATCAACATATTTACCTCCAGAGTCGATTTGGAAAAAATTGGTGAGGGCTTCTAATCGTCTATCATTGATGGTTCATTGGTTGTTTTAGTGCATTCCCCAATCTCCTTCCTGACACACCCAAGTCCTATATGTCGAGGTAATTTCACTGCTTTGATGGGGTTTATGATGCCTTAACCATTAATTCTGAGGCATTTCCCCTCATACCCCATTCTCTTTAACAATTTGGAGCTAATACCTGTGGTATGTTCTTCAAAAGCGGCGAAATCCTTATCAGGAAAAATAGATGGAGTCAAAGAATTTGTCTTTACCTGACGCAAGTTACATTGCATCTTTTCCAAAGCCTCATCCTTAGCTTGAAGCTAGCATAGCAACCTCTGTTTCTCCTCTATCTCTTCCCATAGTAGCCTCTTTAATTCGACATTCTCTCCTTGAAGTCTCTAGTTAATCTCCTCATTCGAGGGATGAGAAGATGAGGAAGGTGGTGAATAAGATGCATAAGCATCAGAAGATGTCGATGAAGCATCGCTTTCAGATCTTTCTTTCTCCTTCTCACTTCTTCTATCATACGCACCTGTTGTGGCCACAACTGCCACCCTATTGAAACATTCTCTTACAACAAATTTTCATTGGGTCCCCTAGAAGTTTGATTTTTCATCTTTCGAAATGATCTGTTTTATCACATGGATGTTAACTCCTTGCCGAGTCAAATTTTCAAGGCTTGATGGCTAAGCCATTAAATAAACCTCTGCTACATGGGTCATTCATGACATAGCCTATCCCTTTATTTTCTCCCTTCATTGGGATCTTTCAATCTTCACAAACATGCATGGTACATTGGTGCCTGCACAAACCATCATCCCTACCCTTATTTTAATCATTTGCTGGTTTAACTCGCAAAACCTCCATCGTGTCATTATTCCCATTACAATGCCTTATAGCAAAAATCCTTCACAAAGCATGCATAAATCCTTTTAGGGCCCATCGCATTTAACACAACGTATTCATGGTTTCCGGACCCAACATGTTTTGTTAACCCAAATGCATATATTTTCAGGTTCGGAGCTATATCGCGCATTGCTATTGGCCTTGTCCCAAAGCTTATACATACAACGCGCCCTTGTCTGCCAGACCCACCGACCCTATTAAGCATATCATATATATATATTATATATATATATATATATATATATATATATATATCGGGTCTGGTGTAAATCACTTACGCTATCAGCCTTGTCCCAAAGCTCATGTACACATATAGCGTGCTTCCATCTGCCGAACCTGATGGTTTTATCAAACATGATATATATATATATATATATATCGGTCTAGAAGCCCCATTGCATATCACATATCGGCAGAGCCCGGGGGTCATGCAGTTAGCGGAGAGGCAAGAGCCGGACCCGACGATATTTATAGACTCCAACATATAACATTTGAGGACCAGCTTGAGCGATTGGGATAGGATTTTTTGTGTTTTCATGCGTTTTCCAATTTTCCTGAAATTACAAAGGATTGGGTTTTCAGTGTAAAAAGCGGGCCTGTGGAGTCTCGATAGTGTAATTGCACATCGAGGGAGTGGAAGGAATGGGTACTGTGACCCGCAAAAGGGCAAATACTCGATTTCGATTTAAATGAAGCCCTCAAGAAACTACCAAGCCTATGGGTTGAGTGGGAAATTGTATGTTAACTGTATATCAGGCATAAATCCTTTTCACACTTGTTCCGTAGTTTATAAAATGAATGAAGGAAACATTTATGTTTGATTGAAAATTTATGTTTTATCGTTCACAATCATCAAGCTAATGATAACTATCCTTGCAGGTGAGAAGTAAAGAATGCAGGAGGGGATTCGAAGAGCCATGTATGCAGAAGTGCTATGTTTAAGGGTTTGGACGCAAGCGTTTCGGGTCGGAACCCCACGCGTTGCCAGTACATTCTGTTAAAAGAGCTATCCCAGTCTTCATTATGGGAAGGCAACATATAGTCATCTTTTTTACCTACATCTGTTCACTTTCTCAAGGAAGGAATAGATCTAACCATTATGCTTTTTACATGCCAGCAGTCACGCTGACGTCCTATCTTTGTGAACTCGATTTGCATATCTAAAATAGTGGGAAGATGAAGAGGCAGGGTAGACCTAGAGTTAGGGGAATTTACATAAGTATTACCTCCGAAGAGGAGAAAGGGATTTTTGGCTTGGAGAAAACAGTTTTGATTTATTGTGAATAAAGGGGATTGTTTGGTTCAAGGAGGAGCCATAGTTTTAGATTCATTGTATTGTTTTGGATCAGAGTGTTATTACTGGCATGAATGTAAATGTGATTTGTATTTATGCATATTGATGAATTACAGTTCACTATTAGTCTTGTTAAATTGAATGCAATTCAGTTTCATGGTTAACTTGTGGATGGTCTCTAGTTTGAAACTAAGTTAAACATTAGTTGCAAGTTTTAATTTCATAGAAGAATGTGGATTCCTATATGAGTGATTGGATTGCAATTTAGCTTTAATACAGTCTTCTCCAGCTATGAATTCAGTGATTGATTAATTTGGACTTAAATCTATACATGATGTTTAATATTCTTTATCACACTCTTGTCGAACATATATATGATGTTTAAATCTCTGTATTATGCTTCTGCAGGATAGACTAGGATAGCTAAGACTAGATTAGAATAGTTAGAAGTAGTATAGATAGGATTTAATACATAGAGGTTAGCTATTTTATTTTGTTTATTTAATTGAAGTCTTCCACTTGGAAATAATCTTTCGACATGTTCAAATAGTTTATGGGGTCCCTTAAAACTCGTCGGAGCTAGCCATTCCAAACGAAAGAAAGTCTAATTAGGGCTTGTGATTGAGTTAGTTAGCCTTGTTGGCATCACGCACATTAGCCCTGTCAACAAATTGGCACTAGAAGGAGGGCCTGAACCACCGTCCCCATCTTTTCAAGACTTCATCTATAAGTGCCACAAATGGATTCAAAAGGATTAATGTATGGATCGTAAAGGTTGGAGAGATCCTGCCACACATTTGAAAGAGCCTCATTTTGAAGAAACATAGATCCCTCTGAGTCTTATTTCTGGGTCACCCAAGGAAGAAAGACTGTGGGAGTATCCTGTCATTCAGGAACAACCAGTTAGAACACTTACTTGGGCTTACACTCGTTCCCTCTCTCAACTTCTCATATTTCACTCTTTACCTCTGACAACTAAGAGGAAGCCAAGGATCTTTACTTTGAGCGAAGATACATCTACAACCACTTCTCTCGAAGATATTGTGCTAGAATCCTTTCAAATTATCGACACCCCTTGGGAAGAAATTCCCGAGGATTCCCCTTCTAAAGGTAACTCCTCACTTGATTTTGAGAATCCTAATGGAGAAACCTCCTACCAAAACTTCCCTTTCCATAATATGGCCAATGTTCCCCCCTCCAGGTGGGAATCAACCTCCACCTCCTCCTCCGGGTGGGAATAAACCCCCACCTCCTCCAGGAGCACTCCCTCCTTGGCTTGCATAGGATGTTGTAGCAGTACCTAGTCAGCAGCATCCCTTACCCAAAAATACAGAAAGAGTGTTACCCAATTTCGACCCTGAGTGGGGAGATACTGCTGATAACCATATTCACTCTTTCTTCCTAGCCTTGTGTAGGTTGGGGGTCATCGATGAAGATGTGGTGTGCCACCTATTCTCTTTTACTTTGATTGCTGCAACCTCCACATGGTATTTCAGCTTGAGAATAGGGTCAATGACCTCTTGGGATGCTTTTCAGCAGGCCTTTCTGGACAAGTTTGGTGATGACAAAACACCTGCGACCTTAGTTTTAGAATTATCTCGTCTGAAAATGGAAAGCAAGGGGAAAGTTAAGGATTCTAACATCTGGTTCAACACCTTGTTCAACAGAATCCTAGCCACCACTAGACCTATTGAAGAGGTGCTAATGGAATTCTATATCTCTACTCTCCCTGTCCCTACAGTGATGTGGGTTAAAAGGAGTAATGTGCAAACCTTACAAGGTGCTATTGATGAAGTAGTAAAGGTAGATAACGAAATGCTCAGTCTTACAGCATGCCACCCTACAACTGGAGAAAAGAAAGCCTCTCAGACATCCCAGAAGAATAATGGAAATGATAACAAAGGGGTTGAAACTAATGAAAAGGACACCACGGATGTGGAAGGGTTGCATGAGATCATTAAGAAACTAATGAACACAGTCATTGATATGAAAAGGAATCATGGAGAGAGTACTGGTGGTAATGGAGGAGAATATAACAATAGAAAGACCTTCAAGCCTTTCTATCATAAGAAAATAGAAGGTGGCAATGGCTAGGTTGCGCTGCCTACTCCACCCAATGAAGGGCCTTTAAACATAGAAGAGTTGGCTCTTATTGGATCGCTCCTTAACAAAGAATAACCTGTACTGGAGCTCGAACCAGAACAAGAAGATGAGGAAGGATACTAAGTAGAAGAACCCTTAGATGAGGAAACCCAAATTAATGTGCTGTGGGATTTCCATAGTAATGAGAATGACGACGAAGGGGATAACACTACAGAAATCAATGCTAATGAAATCCACACGCGAAGTAAAGGGCTGCTCCCAAATGTGACAAAGCCCTTAGACCGAACAAAGTGAGATGTTCGCCCTATGAAAGCATCCGCTCCCAGAGTTCTTGTCGAGAATAGTAGACCTGGCGATCAATCCAAGAATGCCCCTATTGCAAGTCACCCAGAGAAAGAAAATGCATCTCCCATTACAACAAAGGTTACTCAAGATGGTAAACTCCCATCTAAGAATGGTAAAATAGGTATGTTTACTCTGCCATATCCTATTTATAACATTGATTACAATATTGTGGATGATCTCAAGAAGTCTAGGGCTAATATCACATATTTTGACTTATTAAAATTAACGCAGCAAAGAGATTTGCTGCTGAAAGCTATGAATGAGCGGAACTACAAAACCCCCACCACCTCAAGCACCCAAACCAAGAAGCCAATGTCCAAACCTATTAGTACGACTAGCACAACCTAAATACCATCAGCTATGGAGGCCATGTTATCTAAAATGAATCGAAAGCCCTAGGATGTGAGTGCAACCATGATAGGGAGGAAATCAAAATCTATGATTCCACCCTTCCTTATCACATTCGAAATATTCAACATGAATGTGCATAATTGATTGGTAGATTCTGGCCCCTCATCCACTATTATGCCTTACGCTGTTGCTAAGAGACTTCAGGCAATACCCGCTTAAACTGAAACTCGAATTATGCAGTTGGACAGAACGAATGTGAGTTATTGGGGAGATGAAAGATGTGTTGATTCAGATGGCTACCAAACCTCAATACACTCAAGTCATTGATATAGTGGTAGTGGATATACCTGAGGCTTATGGGATGTTGCTTAGTAGGGACCAGTCATCAAATCTAAATGGATATTTCTCAACTGATTGGTCCCATCTTTTGTTGCCTTAGAGGGGAAAAAGTGATAAGCTGAGAGTGGATCGGGAAAGATACATGAAGTACGTGATAACAGAACCAAACAACCCCAATGAACCTATAATTTTCTATAACTCTATCCTTGGGATTTAAAGTTCTGAATGTTTATGCCACAGAAACCTGTTTCGGGGAGTGCCATGCAAAAACAATCAAGGAGGCTTTAACAAACACACAGATGGAAGAAAGAATTAAACACCCCCATAATCCAACTCATGAATTACCTTGTATTATAGTAGATGATAGGACTAATTTCATAGGATGTAATTCTTTTAGTGTAATATTAGAGTTTATTTTCTGGACACTCCACTTGGATGACTCTAATTGTCTTGAAAATGCAGGCACTGGGAGCATTTTCATTGACCTACTAGGGAACCAACACCTGATGGCTAGCCGAATGGAATGCATGTGCACTAGTAACACAACAAAACATGAAGGCTTGCTGAAAGGCCTGAAAAGAACCATTGAAAGGAATGTAAAAAATCTCAGAGTTTTTGATGACCCACAGATAATGGTGAACGAGGTAAAGGAAAAGATACACTGCAGTCCGCCACACTTGGTGAGGTACCAACATGAGGTATGGAGTTTAATTGGTAATTATGATTCTTTCAATGTCACATACATACCTAGAAATCATAACCACGATGTCGATCTGATGGCTGCTATGGTTGTGAAACTTTTGCCTAATCTTAGATTAAACAAGAATAAATTTGATGTTGAATTGATTTTTAGATCATCCGTAACTAATAACATCTCAAATTGGTAGGTGTTAGAAGGTGATAATCAAATCCTTGAGTTCTTGCATTACGAAAGAGCACTCAGAAACACAGCCATTAACAAAAAGGAGCATGAAAAACTTGTAAATGGAAGTGAAGACGATGTGATATATTTCATTGAGAAACTTATTTACTTTTCATCTCCCATGAGTGAGCCAACAGGTAAGCACACAAAATTACAACACTCATGGTTGAGCCCATTCCAAGTTGTGGAAAAAATTGGTCATGGAATTTATAGATTGAAAACCTTACAGGGAGAAACTGAAAAACTCCTCGTTGATGGCCAACGTCTCAAGAGATACTTCCAGTAGCCACCACATGTTGGTTACCTCCTGAGTAGGTTAGAGTTCATTTCATTTTGCCGTTAGTGTAGTTGTATTCCTGTCATTTCTTTTTGTTTTCTGCAAAGTCTATTTTCCTTCTGTTTTGAATTACATTCCTTTTTAGCCAGCTGATGGTGGTCCTCTAGTCTCATTCTCCCTTTCAAATTTTCCCTCATTCATGACTCTCAGCCTTTCCCTTCCTCATTAACTTGTTGATGATCCCATTGTTCCTGAATCCATCATTTCCCTGCAAATCAAACAAGCTTTCTATTGGCCCATGAGAACTTGAGAATCAATAGTAGATTTCAAACTGAAACCCCTCATGGGCATCTGTTGGGAACTATGTGAGATCTGATGATGACTTGGATATCTGGAGCATGTAAGGGCCTCTTTATAAAACAAAAAATGTATAACTACAACTAGATTGGCATAGAGGAATGTTGCATTTAAATAAATCCCACTTAGACCTAGCCTATACTTGTTTGTAAGGTTTACAATGATTCTCCATTGGTCCCATCTGCCACACTAAATGTTCCAATACCTGTTACTCACAAGTAAACCTCCTTTCATGGGCTAAGATCATTGTCTCATACCCTATGACAAATCTAATTGTGCTCTAGTTCTTGTGCCTAAAACTGGAAGGACTTATCTAAAAAGAAATGAAATGTCAAGTCCTTATACCCATATGGAAGGACAGGTTTTTTGGGAAGCCGGTTAGAGTAAGGGCTGCTGCTGGGCTCAGAGTACCGGTTGACATAGCAAGCCCGACCTTACTTAAGCGGTTTAAAAATATGGTATGATCCATGACTACGCCCCATTCAATCAATGAAAATATAGCACTGAAATTCTCATATAAAGTGCAAGATAAACATGTCTACATCAAGCTCGATGAGAAATAAAGAGCTGAGGTACACACCTAAATAGGTATGGAAAGACCAGTGACAATCCCAAAGGGATTTTTAAAAGTGGGAATCAGGCAAAGTAAGGTCAATACATCCCATAATAACAACGATTGGAGAATGCCTATCAAAACCTTATAAGTAAGAACAAGCTATTTGTCTTTATCCCACCTGAAATAATTAATGTTAAAGTGGAACCCATACTTGTTCATTGGTATGATTTGAATTTCAATTTTATCTTAACACCCTGATATTTTATTGATCCAAGGTTTATTTGGAAACGGAGATAACTGGTTTGCTCGGTGGTTTGCCATTTGTTGTGGCCACAACTACCACCCTATTGAAACATGCTCTTACAACAAATTTTCAATGGGTCCCCTAGAAGTTTGATTTTTCATCTTTCAGAATGATCTATTTTATCACATGGATCTTAACTCCTTGCCGAGTCAAATTTTCAAGTCCTAATGGCTAAGCCATTAAATAAACCTTTGCTGCATGGGTCATTCATGACACAGCCTGTCCCTATATTCTCTCCCTTCATCGGGATCTTTCAATCTTCACAAACATGCATGGTACATTGGCGCCCACACAAACCATCACCCCTACCCTTATTATAATCATTTATTGGTTTAACTCACAAAACTCCCATCTCGTCATTATTCCCATTATAATGCTCTATAGTGAAAATCCTTCACAAAGAATGCATAAATCCTTTTAGGGCCTATCGCATTTAACACAACGTATTCATGGTTTCCAGACCTAACAGGTTTTGTTAACCCAAATACATATATTTTCGGGTTCAGAGCTATATTGCGCATTGCTATTGGCCTTGTCCCAAAGCTCATGTACATATAGCGTGCTTCCATCTGCCGAACCCGATGGTTTTATCAACCACGATATATATATATATATATATATAATATATATATTATTATATATATATAATATATATATATATATATATATATATATATAAATATATATATATATATATATAATATATATATATATATATATATAAATAATATATATATATATATATATATATCGGGTCTGGAAGCCCCATTGCATATCGCATATCAGTGGAGCCCAAGGGTCATGCAGCCACTGGAGAGGCCAAAGCCAAACCCGACGATATCTATAGACTCCAACATATAGCATTTGAGGTCCGGCTTGAGCAATCGGGGTGGGATTTTCTGTGTTTTCATGTGTTTTCCAATTTTTCCAAAATTACAAAGGATCGAGTTTTCAATGTAAAAAGCAGGCCTGTGGAGCCTTGATAGTGTAATTGCGCATTGGGGAAGTGGAAGGCATGGGTACCTCGACCTGCGGAAGGGCCGATATGATTGCGATTTAAAAGAAGCCCTCAAGAAGTTGTGCCAAGCCTATGGGTTGAGTGCGAAATTGTATGTTGACTATGTATCAGGCATAAATCCTTTTTACACTTGTTCCGTAGTTTATAAAATGAATGAAGGCAACGTTTACATTTGATTGAAAATTTATGTTTTATCATTCACAATCATCAAGCTAACGATATCTATCCTTGCAGGTGAGAAGTAAAGAACGCAGGAGGGGATTCAAAGAGCCATGTATGCAGAAGCGCTGCATTTAAGGGTCTGGTCGTAAGCATTCCAGGTCAGAACCCCATGCGTTGCTTGTACATTCTGTTAGTAGAGCTGTCCCAATCTTCATTATGGGAAGGAAACATACAGTCATCCTTTTTACTTACATCTATTCACTTCCTCAGGAAAGGAATCGATCTGACCATTATGCTTTCTACATGCTAGCGGTCATGCTGATGGTCCTATCCATGTGTACTCGATTTGCATATCTGAAATAGTGGGAAGATGAAGAGGTAGGGTAGACCTAGAGTTAGGGGTGTTTGCATAAGTATTACCTCTAAAGAGGAGAAAGGGATTTTTGGATTGGAGAAAACAATTTTGATTTATTGTGAATAAAGGGGACTGTTTGGTTCAAGGAGGAGCCATAGTTTCAAATTCATTGTATTGTTTTGGATCAGAGTGTTATTACTGGCATGAATGTAAATGTGATTTGTATTTATGCATATTGATGACTTAAAGTTCACTATTAGTCTTGTTAAATTGAATGTGATTCAGTTTCATGGTTAACTTGTGAATGGCCTCTGGTTTGAAACTAAGTTAAACATCAGTTGCAAGTTTTAATTTCATAGAAGAATGTGGATTCCTATATAAGTGATTGGATTGCAATTTAGCTTTAATACAGTCTTGTCCAGCTGTGAATTCAGTGATTGATTCATTTGGACTTGAATCTATACATGATGTTTAATCTTCTTTATCACGCTCCTGCCGAACGTATATATGATGTTTAAACCTCTGTATTATGCTTCTGCGAGATAGGCTAGGATAGATAAGACTAGATTAGAGTAGTTAGAAGTAGTATAGATAAGATTTAATACATAGAGGTTATCTATTTTATTTTTTTGATTTAATTGAATTCTTCCACCTGGAAGCAATCTTTCAACATGTTCAAACAGTTTACGAGGTCCCTTAAAACCCATCGTAGCTAGCCATTCCAAACAAAAGCAGGTCTAGTTGGGGCTTGCCATTGGGTTAGTTCCCCTTGTTGGCATCTCGCACATTAGCCCTATCAACAGTGCCATACATGATGTCCACCATTCAGTAAATCCTCAGGAAGGCTTTGTGCATTTATTTATCACCCTCCATGGATGCACATTTGGTCATTCACGCACACAATTTCCTATCAGTGAAAGACCGCTTCTCTTCCCAATGCGCTTCAACATTTGCGATGTCTCCTCTTCGTAGCACACATCCTTTGAAGCTTGTTTCTGTTTAGCGTACTCATGTAACTCACATCAATTAACACCTACTATGTTACTACTTGATCCGGATGTTTTTTTCTTATAGATGCATCAAAATTACATGTAGCCGAGCTTATTAAAAACCATGAAATATAAGCTTATAAACGAAGAGTAAAGAAATAATCATGCATGAGATCCAGAAACATAGATTTGATTACGGAGTTAGTCCAATTTGGACTATGTCTCTGGGCTCAACTTAATAGTGGGGAGGCCTTAATTTATTAAGTGGCATGAAAAGAGAAGAAGTACAAGTAGATTTTACATAGAAACCCTTATACTTCCAATCTAGAAGATAGCTGACAAATGGAGAGCCAAACTCTATAAATAGACAACATCACTGAAATCCTGGTGAAAAATTGTGCAGAAATGCCTGTTCGAACGCCCAATTATGATAAAAAGGCTTCCTACACCTCTAGGAACCTTTAGATCCTTGTGGCAAGGTTCCGGCCACTTGCCAAGAGCAGATGCCACCGCTCTGCAATGGTATTCTCATAAATCCCATAGTTTCTCTCCTTCTTCTCATTGTGTGGATGCTCAATATATAACTTATTCAGGCAATTTTATGGAATATCAAGTTTAGCTTGAAATAATAAATTTAGGTTTTTAGTTTCAACAACTGAGAACCTTAGTCCCTGAATAGTGCGCAGGTAACAACCTATTTAAACATATTAAAAACCACTAGAAAACAATTCCCATAGTCTATTCCCACTTGATTTCTTAACTGCACATTTAACACTTCAA
Organism: Pinus taeda; assembly: GCA_000404065.3. Taxonomy (NCBI): domain Eukaryota; kingdom Viridiplantae; phylum Streptophyta; class Pinopsida; order Pinales; family Pinaceae; genus Pinus; species Pinus taeda. The sequence continues at coordinate 12,905 of APFE031487693.1, read as the reverse complement.
ACGATGGTTTTAACATGGAAACATGCGTATCAACAGATTTAAATTAACAGACATAAGCATTTACAACAAGTGATGAGTGAAAAGGTAGACCTGACGGAATTATTAACGGAAACACATAAATTTTCAGATCTAAAAACCCCATCGCAAATCACAATCAGCGGAGCCAAGGTGGCACATGCTATCAGGATACTGCGCGATGCGATGTGCGCTATGCGATATCGCAATCACAACCTGATCCTATCAGGGCCAATTATGTAATGTCATTCCCTTTGTGATTGCGATATGTGATTATTATATCACAACCTAACTCTGTCAAGGCTAATTTGTAAATCTCTTCCCTCTGCGATTGCAATATGTGATTATCGCATCACAACTTTTCTTTCCTAGGGCCGCTTTGAAACACTATCCCTTGCCACCTGTGATATGTGATGTGCGATATCGTGTCACACTCCGTCTCTTCTTGATTTGATTCCTTAACTCATGGACCTTTGCCTTTTGTGATCAGCGAATGGCAAGGCTAATGGCACCCTACCACTTGGCACTTCCCCATTCACTAAAGAGTTATGCCACGTCATTTCCTCTACCACCTGTCCAAGTCAAACTTGAACTTTGATTGGCTCTAACTTCTGCATACAAGCTTAGATTCGAGTCTCGTTTGCACCGTTGGAATCAGGGTGATGAGCATTTTGATCTAATGTTAAATTTGTAGAGATTCTACCACTTTGAATTTTTTAGGCTCTATACCATGACATTGGTATTTTTGAGGATCCTCCTGGATCATCAAGAAACATATCTTGGAGAACTAGATGAATTTGGTTGAATAATAAATAATATCCAATGGTTTATTAGATTTTTGATTAGAGAAGAGGGCCTTCTCATCAACCAATTAGAGAAATGGAGAAAACAAGAAGAAATTTTATGGAAAAAAAAATCTTGCATGCAATGGTTGAAAGAAGGTGAGAAAAACTCTAAATTATCTCATAAGCCTATGTTCAAACACCATCACAATAATAGGATATTTTCCCTTTCAACCCATGATGGTTAGAATGTGTTCAATAACGACAACATGGAGCATGAATTAGTATTGTTTTATCAAGGCCTACTCACTTTTCCCACTCTTAATAAAGTTTCTACTATTCAATGCATCATGATGCATATCCCTAATCTCATCCTCCTGAAATATAATGAAGCCTTGAGGAGGGAGGTATCGTTCACTGAAGTGGTGGATGTGATGATGGAAATTCCAAAGAATGAAGCCCCAAGCCATGATGGTTTAACTATTGATTTCTTTCAAGAATTTTGGCCTTTTATTGGACCAAATGTTCATGCATTAGCAAAAGAATCTCACCAACCTCAATAGGTATGTTCTAGTATTAATTCCACTTTCATTAATTTAATTCTGATGGTAGGTAGATCAGATGTTCCTTGTGGTTTCCATTCTATTTCTTTCTATAATGTGATGTATAAAATTATCTCATCAGTTATTATAAAATTATTTAAGTCACTCTTAACTAATATCATCTCTCTCAAGTAGACTGGTTTTATGGAAAACCATCAAATTCTTAATGGGATTGTTTCTGCTCATGAGGTAATCCATTCTCCGAAAAAATGAAGCAAACCACAATGTTAATAAAATTGGACCTCTCTAAGGCTTATGATAGATTAAAATGGAAGTATCTTCTATCTACCCTCCTTACCTTTGGTTTCTCACCCCTTTGGGTATCCTGGATTCAATCCTTAATCTTTTCTCACTTTTATTCTATTCTCTTGAATTGATATCCCTTCTATCACTCTAAAGGTCTTCGCTAGGGGGATCTTATCACCCCTTTTCTATTTATCATGGAAGTGGAGCATCTAGGTAGATATCTTAAAATTTTTGGGCACCAAGCCTTTCTTGAGGGGCTTCATCTATATGATAATGATTTTCCTATCACCCATAAACAATTTGTTTATGATATTATGCTCTTTTCCTTGCACATAATGAAGGAATTGATGGCTATGAAATTGATCCTTAATTCTTTTATGGAGGCCTCTAGAGCCTTAATAAACATAGATAAATACAATATTATTTCTTTAATAGTAGTGGGATGATCTAACCCAATTGGACCACCTCTTGGACCTCAAAATAAATGTTGTTCCTTCCAAACACTTGGGAGCACCCCAGTGGACAAATCCATGCAATTAACATGTTGGAAGAACATTCTTCATAGAATTTCTAATAAGCTTGACATTTGGGCATTTTGTTCTCCGAACATAGAAGGTCGCCTTGTCCTTCTCAAATTATTGTTGCATGTTGTTACGTCTTTATAATACTAGTGTATTCTCTTATTATTATTGTCATTGTAGCCCCTTATTATTATTGTTGTGCCTATGTTGTCCCGAGGTTGTTATTATTGTGCCCCATATAAGCTCACTATTGTTATTTTTTTTCCTTTACATTATTATTGTTATGTCAGCTCTGATTATTTTGTGACCCCTTAGACTCCTATATATAGAAAAGAGTTTTTGTCATTTGAATCATCCAAGAATTATTCATTTGTGTAATGTAAAGGAGGTTCCACCCTCGAAGATGCTGATTTTGAAGTCGTTGACCTATCGTTTCTTCTATTTTGTGAGCTGGTTGCATAACATTTGGTATCAAAGCTTTGGATTCTAGAGCTTCGTTGCTCCAAATAGGCCATCGTGGAATTTTTGTTATAAATTTTATTCTACGGAGTTTCATAAGCGAAATTAAAACTCAATTGATATGAAATCTTGATGAACATCGAGTATGAATTTCAGATCTTGTTTTGCTATATTTTCGGAGATATGGTCCAAGGAAGTTAGGGTTTTTTCAAGCTCCCGAATTACATTCGAAACATGTGACCTTGGGAAAATCTTCATAACTTTCTCTTTGAGCATCAGATTGAAATTTTGTAAGCAGTTACAGAAATAGGATGGACCATAGTTTATGGTGTAGCATTTTCAGGTCTGAAGGTCGAAACAGTGATACGTGGCACGTCGTACAAGTTCTCTCTACTGAACCAGTCTATAATCAGGTGATTGTGGGAGTTTGGCATAACTCGTTCTTGAAGAATCCAATCTTCATCAGACTTGTGGGGTTGGAAAGAGAACTTAGAAGGCTACCACATGATGCGATTTCAGACCTTGGAGATCGGAAATTATAGAGATGAAAGAGATTCAATATCGAGCTCCTATGAAGAGAAAAAAGTGTGTAGTCCTTTTAAACATTTGCATAAGTTTGGTTTGAAAAATTAGTTTGAAGTGATTCAAAGGGAATAATGAAGCATACTTATTATTAATTGATTCTATTAGGTTTCTATACCAATAGGAGTCATAATTTTGATTGACTAAGGTTAAGCTTTGTAATATTGTACATACCTTTGCTTTCTACAAATGTTTTCCATATTAAAAAATTTAAAAAAATGTAAAGAGGATATGTCCTAAAAGAATAATCACAGGAAAAAAAGAATGAAAATAGGTCAAGAAATGAAATATATGAACCCCAAAAGACAAAAAGGGGCCATGAAAGTGTGCAAGTCAAAATGCCACTACTATTTACTTTTTATGCATAATAAATGATTGTCTGTAGCTTGTTACTTATGCCGCAATCCATGATAGTCAAAATGTTTAAACATGGCTATTTCATGCTTTGAATTTTATGTTTATAGGTAGTGAATAAATTTGACCAAACAGTGTAATCTTGGCAGATCATTAGATAGGTAGAGTGAATAAAAGGAGCTCATCAGTTTATTCTGAGCCCTTGGAGGATATAAGGCTAGAATTAGATATTTTATTTTGTAAAGAAAAGAAAAAGATTGATAAGGGTTTGCTAGCCTAAATGCACCCAAATAAAGTGAAGAAAAAGTGGTAGGATGAGTAAGTGGGTAAGTAGTAGAAAGGTTGCAGAAATATCATGTCATTTGATACAAAAAGTACTTATGTCATTGTTCCAAATGCATCATTTAAATATGCATAACTAGTAAAAAAAACAAAGGCAATTGTTCTCAATTTGGTTTACTTAACATCGCCTCATTCATTTTAACCCCCATGACACTCACTAACTCCCCTTCCATAAGAAAAATATTAGTACCTATAGTTTTTAATTCAAAAAGGCTCAGAGCATTTCTCTGACTTCTGGTGGGACTAGACCCTCGGCTTGATGACTTAAGAAGGAAAGGTGTTAAATTCCATCATAATTCATTTACCCCCTCACAAAACCCCTTTTCCTAAGATTAAGTTCTTTTGCCTAGGAAAACCCCTTTATAAACATGTTTTATGTACAGATTCCCACCAAATACATTTATCCTAAAGTACTAGGTATATGGACAATACATAACATTTCATACACCTAGGCACAATGCCCCTTCCGCTCATTTCACTTTATATTAACTTTTTTAATTAAATATATAAAAATCCCGATAAAGCCACTACTCCGTATATATTTAACCCCCTTATATAAAATAGCCTCACCCCTTATTTTATTTATAAACTATGTTACTACCCCTTATCCCAAAAAAAACTTTAAAAACCCGCCCTAAGTCCTTAGTCCTGTGTTAAAAAGTTCTCAATGAGATTAAGCTCTAAATTGATATCATACCACCGATGATTAAGTCCCCAGGCCCCCCATCAAATCACATCATTCACCCTCATGCAACTCCCATCTCTCGATCACCATCGATCATCCCTCCTCCACATTCAACGCCCCACAAGCATATCAAGTCGGCCCAATGTCTATCATTTACCCGCCCGATAAGGAGGTTTTTCCCCTAGCCCCCGATGCTATGTGTCAAGCGCTGAATGGAATCGGGCAACCCCTCATAAATACCACCCGCACCACAAAAGCAGTGTGATGGACCTCCCAAACCACTTTCCCCTTCCAATAAAAAACCGTCACTATTCATCAAATAGTGAAACCCGCCAAAATTAACCATTTTCCCTATAAAATCCCATTTACCCCTCTTTTCACTCTTTTCGTGCATTTTGACTTTGAGAGCTTAGAAAGTCATTGCGACCACTGCAAATGGCCTAATTGCTCACAAAACTCCACCATTGCTCCACAAACGCTACAAACAACCTAGCTCATTCATCAGTCTGTACTCGTACTGTACGAACCTATGCAGTCACCTTCAACCCCCATTTATAGTCAATTCCACCCAATTCCATGTATTTAACCGTGGAATTCTAGCTCCATTGTCAAATTCCAAGTAAATTCACCCTCTTTGACACTATTAATTAAGTGAAAAGTTTAAATTTACTTAAATTTTAACACTGTGAGCCATAAACCACTGCAAAACCTTCGTTGCCCTAAAAACTCTAAATCACCCCCCACACTCAAATCCACAAGAACTGAGTATGGCTACCCCAATTGCAATGGATGTAAGGCCCATCACTACACCTCATTTATACATAGACCACCTTCCTTTGTTGGAGAAATATTTCCAAATAAAAGATTCCATTGTCCTAGAACCCCTGCTCAAAGTACATTGCCAAAGTAAGGACAAGTTCCTGAACCATGCTGATGAAATTGGCCTTTGGGAGTCAAATGTTTTCAAGTACCAGTTCTCGCAAGTCCACATTTTTCATGAAATTGTGCATATGTGTTATGCTTCCTACATCCCCAGTCACAAAACTATCATGTTTCATTACTAGAAGGTCCTTTTCACCATCACTATTGAGTCTATAAATGAAATTACGCAGCTCCAATGAGGACCAAGCCTAACCCCACTCTCAATTAGAGAATTGTTGGACTTATATCCAAAACCTAGCTCTAAAAAGTTGTCCCAACTATTCCAAACCTTCATCAGAGAAGAGAAACACATCCCTAAGGACTCCCCTCCATATGTATCAATCATTTTCTCTCCATGGGGCCAGAATATTATGGCCATGATATCTTATGTTTTGGGTTACTCTAATAGCGAGTACATTGATGAAATAATCCTTGCCCTCATGTATATCTACACTCCATGGTAGCCTCTTGCTATCATTTATGACTATGCCCAATATATAGTTGATAGGATGCATGAGCAATTCCTTCGAATGAACAATGAAAGGGTTTTTAAGTACTCCTAATTTTTATACCATATGTTCTTATATTATCAATCAGATAAGTTCCCATTCACCCTTCAAAAGTTGGACACCAGGGGTCAGCCCAGGTCATTCATTTTTTGGACCCCATTGATCCATCAATACCAGTCTCCATACTCTTACTTTGATTCATTGATTTATTTGTTCATCTAGTCATGACAATGTTGACTGGAAACCCTCCTCCTTGAATTAGTCCAGAAATAAAAACAGTCCCTCAATTGTCTAAGCAGACCAAATTTGGTGACTAGTACCTTTACCAGAATCATCCAGAAATTAGGATTTATGGTTGCATGTTGGCACCATACAAGCTACCAAGATACCTCCTAATGAGGTTGTTTGCATTAGAATGCTATAGGAAAATTATCAATGCAGATGAAGTAAACTTCGTTAATGCCAAGTAGAAGGCCATTTTCAAAATAAAAGACCAACTAGGCCCTTTCATATGCAACTCTAGAGAGGTTGGCCAAGAGGAAAACTTGATATTATAGAATATGAAGTTTCAAAGAAGTTTTTTGTAGAGGTATTATCCTTTGGAATTCATCACAAAGAAGAGACAAAAGGTAAAGCTAGCACCTTTCATTCACCATCCCATACCTGAGATAGAAGCTTATACAAGTCAGATAGAATGGGTGGAGGGTACCCTAGTAGACCAGGACAACACCGGAGTAGATGTAGAGAATGCTCTAATTGTTTTAGAAAAGCAGCTCGCTGACAACTCTTTTCTGCAAGTACTAGAAAGACTAGAGACTACTATGAACACCCGTCTAGTCATGCAGACTCCTCAAAATGAGGAGAAGATCCCAAAAAGAAACAGAGAAATGATTTGCAGCAAGAATCAAACAAGAGACAAAGGCTAAATCTAGTCTCTAAGCAAGAGTATACTAAAGACTCAGCTGAGGTCACTAATACAGAAGCAGAAAGAAGTAGGCCTGCCACTCCATCTGAAGGCATGCAAGAGCCTTGCACATCAAAAACTCAGATGTTGGAAAGGCAACTCAGTGTTGAAGTGTCTTCTTTTAGAATGTCAGCTGACAAAGACCAAGATATCAAGGAAAAGTATAAAGAAATCAAGGCTAGAAATGTAAGGCTTAAGGCCCAAACATATGCACAATATCTGAAGCTGACTCCTACCAATCAAACAAGGCTAATGTTAGCCTTTGACATTAAATAGAGGAACCTGCAGATGTCCTTTGTGAAGCCTACAACCCAGTAGCCAAAGACAACATCAGATTTCAAAAGGGTAGATTTCAAAGTGTTGGCAAGGGATATTCATCCCATAGACCAGATTGAGTTGCACAAACAGGCTGGAGAGATGATATACTCCACCCTGATAGGTAAAGCCATAACTGCCCATCAACTATAGAACTCCCTGAACAACATCTCAGAACAATTCCAATTAGAGAAGGCCTCCTCACAGGCCAAGGACACAAGGATCAAGTCCTTAGAGGATTTAGTAATTGAATTGGGACACGATCCCAAGGATATAAAGCTACAGTACAACTTATAAAAAAGAATAAAAGAATAACGATAACATATCTGCATTGAAGAAACAACTAACAATACCTCAGCTATAGCATCCACAAACACTAGAAGTCCTAGAAGCCCAACAGGGGCATGAAGTACTAATGGACTTGGTCTTGAAATTGAATGACCAACTTAAAGAGACTGAAAAAGAATTGGATGCTTTGATCCAACTAAAATAGGTAGATGTGGCCACCTTTTCAACAAATGTTATCCCCACTTGGACAAACCAAAGAAATGTTGTGAGCCAATATCATTGACTTTGTCAATGATATTTGGCCATCCATCCAAGTAATTTTTGAACAAACAGAGTTGGTAAAGATAGCTACAGAAGTTATCCAGAAAGTGAAGGAAGAGTTGGGAAATAAGCCAGAGGATGCAAATAGATTCATCCACTTCCTCAACAACAAGAACATATATGAGCTCTAAGAGCTAAATATAGAAGATAGGACTACTACTATTTTAGAAATAAGGAAGGTCCTTTCCAAAAGGAACCTTATGCTTAATTTTGAAGAAAATGCCACAATGTACAGGTAGCCATTGATAGGTTCATGGCTAAATTCCAGATTTTGAGGGAGAAACGTCTGCCCAGTCCTATGGTCATCAATGACAAACTCATGACACAACTGGACTATGGTGATAGACACATAAAATTAGCTAAGGAACAAGCCAGTTCTTCATCCATAAAAGCCCTTCCAACAAGAATAGTGTTATATGACACCTTTGAAAACTTGTTTTTCCTTGAGCATGAGGTAAAACATTTATTCCTCACCAAACTAAATTTTGCAAAGTATACTGAGGCTGATGAAATCTACAGGGGAATGGTGAATGTGAAATTACCAGATGTAGAATGGTGGGAGAAAATGACAAATTTACTGTGATAAATTTACAACAGAAATTTACTACACAGTAAAAATGAAGGCAGCCAGGTAAAACAAATAAAAACAGGGCAGTAGGGTCAAAGAGTATTAGTTGAAAGATGAAAGTAAAGAAGACTCTAGCATGAAAATCCACAACAGCAAGCCAGAGTAAAGAGCTACACTTCAACAAGAAAGGCTAGCAAAACCATAATAAAAGGGACATCATGAAGTAGTTCATTAGCTGTCTCTATCTTCTTGCAAGAAGATACTTGTATTTCCTAGAATAAATCTCAAGTTGTTTTGAGATATTTTGTAATGATTTTTTGTATAAATACTTCAAAATTCGAAGTATGTTGGGTGGATTTCTATAGATTTCTTGATCAAAGACTATAAGCTATTGTATCATTGTTGGACTGACAAGCTGGATTATTGAATAAAGAAAAGACATTTCACTGGATTCATGTGTAGTGCGAAAAATAGACAAGTATCTTTTTTTGTGTTGTCACTTTCCCTTAAAAGATTTCCCATAATCTTAAATGTATTTGAAATCTAAATGCTTTAATATGGAATGATATCTCAGAACTTGCTTCACTTCACTCATTTTTGACTATTAGGCATTTTGTATGTTTTATGCTAAAATTATATAAGTTAAGGAATTCTTGATTCCTCCTTAGTTCAGGTAGTTTCCCTCTGGTCTATAGTAAAGGATTCTTAACTGCCCTTTGCTCATGATCATCCTCTGTTCCTCCTTTTAATCTCGGTTTGAGGATTCTTAAGTGCTCTCTCACCTTGGTTAAAGATCATTTCACCCATTTGACCTAAAAACCCTTGTTTCACTCTGCTAGCTTTCCCATTGAACACTCCCTTTAATGATTTAATCCTAGTTCTATTACCCTTCTTTGAATCCATAGCCCAATAGCTAGAGACATCATTCTATCCATCTGTGCAGGGATTCCACCATCCAACTTCCAATACAAATCCAAATCCCCCAAACTTTAAGAACTAGCCTAAAATCTTAGCAAACAAAGCTAAATTATATAAAGAGAGCCCTCTTTGAGTCATAGTTTGGCTAGAGCCTATACTTAAAAGATTGGTTTGTAGTTACCTCGGTCTTTTCTTATTCTGATAACTTCTAGGGAAAAATACTGAGTGATAACATAGTGGCGACTCCACTGGGGACAACCCTCAGTCCTAATAAATCTTTAAGAAATTTTTAATTATGTATTTTGAGCTTCTTAAAGTAATTTATTAAAAGTTATTTCTCAGAAAAATAAAACAATTTAAAAAATTCTGAAATTCTGGCTTCGAGGAGAACTCATTATACTAACCCAGATCCAAATTCTCCCCCGGTATTTGAAAATCCCAACCTGATTTCAAGAAAATCCAAAATAGAAGAAAGTTCAGTTGGTCACACACCCTTAGTTAAAGCTAATTCATGCCTTGATGAATGGTTGTTTTTAGAAGATCTTCCCTTTGATGAGCAATTTGATTTGTCATTATTTAAATCAAAGTCTGAAAGTGAAATTTGTGACACTGTCACGGATCATGAGTTTATTGTAGACCTTGAAGTCCAAAAATCCAACAAATCAATTGATGAGTACATTTTGAATTCACCACTATCATCCCTTAGTACTGCCAAGATCCCTAAGCTTTCTGAACATTTGTCCAATAATCTTAGTTCACCACTATTCCCTTCAACATTTGAAGCCCATTCCCCACCTCCATTCATACCCTCACTCCCTTACCAACCTATCATATCCCAGGTACCACCTACTAGTTCTAGTTTATCCTCCACTATATTATCATCTTCCAGTGTTTCAACTCCACACCTTAGCCCTTCCCAGCTTATAGCCATGGAAAATAGATATTCTCCCCTTGTCTTACCTACTCCACTTGGTGCCATGCCAACAGAATACCAGAGTAAAATCATCTAATTTGATGGCATAGGACACTACACTGCACAACACCATGTTAATAAAATGACAAACTACTTTGAACTTCATGAAATTTATATTGTTGATGTCCAAATCAGATTATTTTCTTAGACTTTAGCTGGTGATGTTAGGAAATGGTTTAGATCACCACCTGATAATAGTATTGATAGTTTAGAAGTATTTCATTAGCAATTTTTGAATATATGGGAAAAGAAAAAGAACCCTCTATAGATCCTTTCAGAATATGAAAATATTAGGAGGGGACCCAATGAAACTGTTTAAGATTATTGTACCAAATTTAATAATATATATAATGCAATTCCAGTTAATCTTAAACACCCACCAGACTTAGCTTTAATAAAGTTCACTGATGGTTTTGACACAGACATGGCCTTCCAGCTTATGGAAAGAAACCCCCAAACCTAGAAGATATGCAAAGTGTAGCAGTAAGCGTAGAGGCTATTTTATTAGCTAAAAGAGCTAGAGTTAGGAATGAAAGAAGAGGCTCAGCTAAAGATGACCCTTCACCCTCTGACATTAAAATAGATAGCTTAGTGAAAGGCATTGAAAAGTTAATGGATAGAATAGAGAATATAAAGAGGAAACCCCGGTTGGATAATCAACAGGCACCTCTAGTTAGAAACCCTAGCTTTAGGAAAAACCAAAATCAAAACCAAAATACTAGGAAAAATGGACCAGATCAGAATATTAGGCCTCCTTTCCAAGAAAATTATGCAGAAACATCCCATCCTGAAGACCTAGAGCAAGACACACATATTAACCTGATGGGATTAGATGATGAAGGTGTTGTTTTTCTAACCCAAGATGATCAGGGTTACATATGATGCAGCAATTGCAAATCTAGTTTGGAGAGTCATTTGATTATAAACAAGGTTATGTTTCTGCCATCTTTGAAGTGCATAAACAATATAACCTAAGGAGTAAAAAGAATTATGATATCCCTAACCAAACCAAGAAAACAATGCCAAATAAACCCAAGAAAATCAAAGAAGCCCCAGTTTCTAAAACCCTCCAGATTCTCCCCAGACAAAACTAGAATCCTTCTGGCCCTACCATTGAAGATATAACCCCTAATCAACCTTTTGATGATCAACTCTCTACTTCAATTCCCCCTCAAAAACCAGCGGACACACCTCAAAATACTAGATTGGGAAATTCACAAAAAGAGGTCCCCATTAAAGGAAAAGAAGACCATCCCACTCTAATCCTTGCTATGAAAATTCAAAACCCTCAAACAGAGAAAGACCCTTTGCCTTTTAATTTGGGAGTAGAGGTAGCCAAGCTAAAGATTTCAGTCCCTTTGTTAGAGTTAATCAAGAATGAAACCTATAAACACAGATAAACCAGACCCTGAACATTGCTGAAAATGAGGAGTCTGTTAACTTGTTTGATGACCAACTAGAACTAATATTTGGTCCAGATGTTAATGGAAAACCACTAGAAGGAGGAATACCACCTTTCTACATTAGATTTGGCATCCATGAAAAAATTATTCATAATACAATGTTGGATTCTGGGGCCTCCCACAACTGAGTGCCCAAATCGGTAATGGAGAAATTGAACCTAGACATTACAAGACCTTAAAAGGGCTTATTTTCATTTGACTCAAGTCAAGTAAAGTGTTTGGGGTTGATTAAAGACCTCTGTGTCACCTTAGTTCAATATCCTACCAAGAGTGTCCTTATGGATATTGTGGTTGCTGACATCCCATCGAAGTATGGCATGTTGTTATCCAAATCATGGGGAGCCAAACTTCAAAGATGTCTACAACTTGATATTTCATATGCAACAATTTCTGTTTTTGGACAACCCAAGAAGATGTGCCGAGAAACTTTAATGAAATACATGGTGAGTAGCCAGGATCGGCCTCAAAACTTTCCTATCTACTCTATACATTGAGACATTGATTCTTTTATTCTGTATAATACTGATCAAATACAAGAAACGCTTTTAGACAGTGTTGATACAAAACCAAAAGAAATTGCAGTTTTAAAACAAGAGGAAATTGTCCAAACTTTAGAACTGTCCACTAAGCAAGGTAGTAAAAATGAGGAAAACATTGTGGAAACAGATGATGTGAATTATGAACATGAGATATTGTGGCATCTTGAGTTTGATGGGTCAGTCAATAAGTTTGGACCAAGGTAGGAGTTTGGATATATAATCTAGAGAATGATCACTCGGAAGGCCATGCATACAAATTAAATTTCAAATGTACTAACAATATGGCCGAGTATGAAGCACTAATTTTAGGTCTTAAATTAGTTAGGAATCTAGGAGCTATAAGAGTCTTTGTCATGGGAGACTCCGAATTAGTTATAAATCAAATTAAAGTTGTATATATGAAAAAAGACCCTAGATTAAGTTGTTACAGAGGAACCATTATAGAAATACTAAACACTTTCTTAGAAACCAAGGTTGTTGTAATTCCTAGAAAACACAATATGCAGGCTCATAGTTTAGCAATGTTTACCAGCACCTG
>APFE031487691.1:311872-328733 GCA_000404065.3 Pinus taeda | reverse complement strand
GAGTGCTTTTTTCGAGAACATAAACGTGGAACAACTGGATGTGGTCATGAGACTTTTTGTACAATCCCTTGATGTAGAAGCTAGAAAATGGTTCAAATCCCTACCCAATTCCTCCATCACTACATGGGAGCAACTTGAAAACTCTTTCACCCAGAAGTGGGAAGAAAAGAGGAATCATGAGTACCTCCTCACTGAGTTTAATTCCATAAGAAAAAATTTGAAGGAGGATACTTTAGAATTTATTAAAAGATTCAATAAGTAGTTCAATAACCTGCGAACCGACATAAAGCCTCTCCTAGTTGTAGCTCGTGTGGTTTTCCTGGGATCTTTTGACTACGACATTGGCTTTACCCTGAGAGAAAGGAAGTCTACCACTCTATACCAACTTCAGATCGATGCTCTCAAAGTGGAAGAAAATCTGGCCTCGACAGGGAAGTCGAGGGCAAAGCAAGAACCTACTGAACCCAAAAGAGGAAAGAAGAGGCATCCTCCTCTGGTCAAGATGGAGAATCATCTGACCCGAAGTGGGATGATCTGGACAAAGTCATCAAGATTTTATCACAAAAAGTTGGAAAGCTCGAAATCGAGAACAAGAACCTCTCCAGGTAGAATGCTCAAGTCAACAATCGAGGCTATAACCCGCAATATAGAAGGCCTCCACTACAACTACTTCCAAGGGAAAGAAAGGAGCAACTTGATCAGATCCCTCATCCCTTATACTTGGAAGATGGTCCCGATGAACAATCATCAGATACAAAGGAGATGCAGGGAAATATATATGTTGGTTTTGTTGAAGAAGAACACGAGAATATGGCTCACTAGGAGGCCAGTCATCATAGAGAAGCAAAAATAGAGGAGGAAGATATGGATTATTATTGCAAACAGTTTGCAGAGTTCTTGCAAACACATCCACAACGTAGGTATAATCTAATATCTTCAAAGAAGAGGATGAGAGAACTAGAACAACAAGGGGAAGCTTCTCCCCAAATGACTCCTCCAACACCAAAAAAAGGGAAAGGTAAGCTCCATCTTGACCCACCCAAGGCAGGAGTCTCTGCAAATAAGGAGAGCAATAATATTAAGGGGCACATAGAAAAGGAGGCACCTGTTCTGTTGACAACTACCAGCGGGAAGGGAAAAAGAATAGCTCCAGGAGATACAGAAAAGGCCCAACATACATTCAACCTCCAAAAGGAGCAGGAAAAGGTGAAAATTCATGTTCCTCTAACTGAGCTTCTAAAGGAGCATCATTACAAAGCTCAAGTCTCTCAATTAATGCATCCAACCATCTCTACACCATCCCATGATAGTTTGAACCTTCAAGAGGAGAGGCCCATGGTTGTCTTCGGGCTGCATGTGGAAGAGTTGGATGCTTCTACTGTGCCTTTCTTTGTGACTTTGGTGATCCATGACCTTTTGTTGCATAATTGCATGCTGGATTTTGAGGCCTCACACAACCTCATGCCACTATCAATAATGGAACAACTGGTCTTAGAGATCACCAGACCATACAAGGACCTATACTCCTTTGACTCCAAGAGAGTCAAGTCCTAGGCATGATAAAGGATCTGGCGGTAAACCTGGCTCAAATCCTGGTGAAGAGTGTGGTAATGGATATAATGGTGGATGATATACCTCCTCACTTTGGAATTCTCTTATCCAGATCTGGGGTTCCAAGGTGGGTGGCTTTATTAAGCTAGATTTGACTTATGCCACCATTACCACTTTTGGATGTGAGAAAAGGAGGCTAAAGGCTCAAAAAAATCCCTAGTGCATGGGAAGGATAGTGGCATCTCATGTCTGTTCCTAGAAGAGGATGAGACCTTCCTTGAGGAAACATCAATACACCTAACAGGGCAGTTAGAGCACCTGCGAGCAAATGAAAATGAAGGATGGAAATTATACTTCGATGGAGGAAACCCAAAAGATGGGAATGCAGATGTACTATTGTTGGTATCTATGGAAGGCATCACGATACCCCTCTCACTCAAGCTCGAATTTGAGGCGACCAACAATGTGGAAGAGTATGAAGCATTGCTCTTAGGGTTACAAACGACAATAAATATGAACATTGAATGCCTATCGGTCTATGGAGACTCTGAGCTAGTCGTAAGGAAGATCTGAGACCAATGCCAAGCCAAACACCCTAGGATGAGGACGTACTGAAATGAAGTGTGGGAATTAATCGACAATTTCTCCCTGGCCTTTAAAATTCAGTTTCTACCCAGGGAATAAAACAAGATGGCTAACTCTCTGGTTGTAGCTGCAAGCACTTTCAGGCCCCCACATAATCCACTCCTCATATATGAGATAGAATTCAGACACAGACCTTCAATACCTGATAATTTCAAACACTTGCAGGTATTCGAAGATGATGAGCAGGTGAAAATATTCATAGAAGTCATTAGGGAGTTTTCCCACTCCACCATTGATCAAGAAAAAGGAAAAGAAGAAAAAGAAGCCACTTCATGGAAAGAAATAGTGGCTGGGCAAAACAATTTGCAACTAAAAGGGAACATCATCCCTCATGGACTCGTTTCACTAGGAAGACTTTTCAATAAAGACGACATAGCTTCCAAACAAATGGCCCCAGAGAAGCATGAGCAAGTTGAAGACTGCAACAACGGATCAAAGGAGGAACCCCAAATGATCAGGCTATCCAAAGGAATCCCCTGGAAATACAAACATAGGTATTTAGATCTATTGAAAAATTACAAATATATATTTGATTGGTCTTATGATGATTTGAAATCATTTGATACTAATATCATTCAGTATAAGATTCCTCTGAAGAGTGGGATAAAGCCATGCAAACAGAAACTCAGACAAATAAATCCACTCTTACTCCCCTCCATCAAAAAGGAGGTAAGGAAGTTGTTGCAGGCCAAGATCATAATACCTTTAAGATACTATGAGTGGGTGGCTAATTTGGTCCCGGTCTAGAAAAAGAATGGAGAGATAAGGCTATGTGTGGACTTCTGGAATTTAAACAGGGCGTCTCTAAAAGATAACTACCCTCTACCCAAGATGGATAATATATTGCAGAAGGTAGTGGGTGCAGTTAGAATGTCCATGATGGACGGATTCTCTGGATATAACCAAGTGGAAATCCACCCTAAGGACCAAAAAAAGATTGCTTCCACCACCTCGTGGGGAATATTCATGTACGCCCGCATGCCATTCGGGTTGATAAATGCAGGGGCCACATTTCAGAGAGCTATGGACATAGCTTTCGTAGGTAAGCAAGATAAATTTGTGGTAGTCTACTTAGACGAAATCACAGTCTTTTCTAATAATGATGAAGAGCATCTCCTCCATTTAAAGCTCACCTTTGAGAAGTGTAGGAGGTATGGCCTCTCTCTGAATCCTAAGAAATCTCAGTTCGCCCTTGAGTGAGGGGAAGCTGCTTGGACACATAGTAGCGCAAGTGGGAGTAAATATTGGTCCTGAACAAGTTAAAGCCATCGGCCTTATTCCCTTGCCCAAAAACAAGAAATAAGTCCAAGCCTTTTTGGGGAGGATAAATTTCTTAAGGCAATTCATACCCAACTATGCTGAGATAGTCAAAGGTATCACAAACATGCCCAAGAAGGAGAATGAAGTTAAGTGGAGATTTGTCCCCTGTAATTCTTTCACTGGGATCAAAGAAGCTTTGGCTAAGGTCCCAGTGCTAGTCAACCCCAACTATTCAGTGCCTTTTTACATATTTTCTTTCACATTTCCCCATACCATTATTGTTGATCTGTTACAGAAAAATAAAGAAGGTTATGAGAATCCAATTTCCTTTTTTAGCCAAGTCCTAAGGGTTGTTGAGCTGAAATACAATATATTGGAGAAACATGAATATGCACTAATAAAGACGTTGAAGTCATTCTGTATGTATGTGCTACAATAAGGAATCACAATGTTCATCCCAACGACTACAGTCAAGGACATTCTGGTGCAGGTAGATAGCGAAGGAAAGGGGGGTGAGTGGATAGCTAAAATACAAGAATATGAGCTAGAAATAAAGCCTGCCAAGCTCATCAAAGGCCAGGGGTTGGCCAAGATTTTATCTGAATCCAATTGTCAAGCTCTAGGGGTAAGCCTGATCACAAAGGAAGGCAGACCAGAGGATCACTAGAGCGGAATTAAAATAGATGAGCAAAACATCTATGCAAAATATGAGGGATCGCCCAGGTATAAGAACATTATTCATTACCTCGTATTCCTAAGATGCCCATTGGGACTGGATAGATCTAAATACTAGAGTCTGAGATTGTAGGCACATAAATACATTATATCCAATGGACTGCTCTACTGGAAGGACCCAGTGGGGGTACTACTTCTATGTTTGGTTGAGGGAGAAACCCATGAAGTGATCGAGGATTTCCATGGGGGAGTCTGTGGAGGACCTACAGTTGGAAGGAAACATCACAAAAAATCCTCAAGACAGGATTTTACTAGCCCACGGTGTTTGGAGATGTTTATTCTTAGGTCAGGTCATGCCAGAAATGCCAATTGTTTGCTAAAAGACAGAAGTTTGCTCCTCTTCCCTTGATTCCCGTGCATGTAGAGGAGCCTTTTAGATAGTGGGGATTAGACTTCATTGGAAAAATAAACCCACCATCTAGTGTCCAACACAAATGGATTTTAACAACCACTGACTATTTCACCAAGTGGGTAGAGGCTATCCCAGATAGAAATGTTACTGACTCAGTGGTCATAAAATTCATGGAAGAGAACATGCTATCTCGCTTTGAGTCTCCTTTTAAAATCATCACTGATAATGCATAGGTCTTCAAATCTGCCAAGTTCACCAACTTCTGCCATAAATTCAATATCATTATTGGACACTCCACTACATACTACCCTCAAGGCAATGGCTTGGTTGAGTCTTCTAATAAAATTGTGGTGAGGGTTCTAAAGAAGCCCATCACTGAAAATCAAAGGAAACGGGACTCCCAACTGAAGTTTTCTCTATGGGCTAATCGTGTAACGCCCAAACGATCCACTAGGAAATCACCTTTTGAGCTAGTATATAGCAAGGTTGTTGTCTTCCCGATCCAATTAGCAATACCAGTTGTTGGGTGAAACTATGTTCGTTTAATTCTGTTGTAGTACTTGCCAAACTATTTAATTTGTCAATCCGAGGTCCGTAGACTTATGAGACACATGCACTATATATGTAGGACTGAAGTGGAACTAGTTTAATCTAAATTACTGAAATAAAATTAACCTAGGAAGGCATTGAAACATTAACTATGAAAGCAGGAAATTGCATAAAGGAAAAGCAATAAAAAAGCAACAGTGAAGAAATGAAGACAAACAACATGTTGGCTCACAACAATAAAAACTATCCTCAATAAAAATACAAGATTAAAATTACAATCATGAAAAGCATAACAATAAAAGATGAAAACTAAGAATTCTTCCATTATCATTATTCCATTCTTCATTAGCAAATGAAAAGAGAGAGCACTCTCTTTATATACATGAGGAAGATAAACCCTCTAATTGACATAATCCAATATTCTCTCAAGTCACTCTCAACTAATTTCCCAATTATTAACAAGAATATGATCCCACAATCTCCAAGCATTTTTAACTACTTCCCATTATTACAAAATATGATGCCTCTGAATCCTCCATAAATGCTCTCACATATCTTGGATAAGATATCAACAAAATCCCTCGCATGATCTTCTCCTTAGGATTGGGATAAGATATGCAAAACGCAAATCCTCCATGATTTTCTCCTTAGGAATGGATAAATATGCCAACCAAATCCTCCATGATTTTCCCCCTTCCCCCCCCTCTTCCTTACCCCCTCTTCATTAGAAAAAGCTTGCATAATTATCTCCTTAATGGTGGAGGAGATATGGATAAGTCCTCTTGGAATTAATTCTTCACATATTTCCTACACATCACAAAACTCACATATTCTTGAGATATATATAAAAATATGTATATTTTCTAATATTTAATCATAAATTCACTTGTAATACAAAATTGAATAAAATGGAAAATAAGAAGGTGAAACCCAAATGTATTTATGAAAATGATATGATAAAAGGTTAATGGGATGATGAAATGTAAGGAATAGTGAAGAAAAATGTGGATGAAAATATGACATTTTTGAGTCCCAACGCCAGTAGTTAAGTTTCTACAAGAAACCCAGGAAGAGTCAAGCACCTTGACTTGAAGGATAAATCAATTGGTGGAGCTTCACAAGAACAGAAAGCAAGTGAGGAACAAATTGTCAGACTACCAGCAAAGGATGAAATCTCTGTTTGACAAGAAGGCTAAGGAAAGGCCTCTTCAGCAAGGAGATTTAGTTCTCAGGTGGGATGTTCGACGAGAAGACAAAGGCAAGCATGTGAAATTTGATCCACTATGGTTCAAACCCGTCAACATTACAGAAGAAAGGGGAAATGACACATACATGCTGGAAAAATTGGATGGTGAACTGATGGAACTGCCTGTAAATGGTCAGTTCCTAAAATTTTATTTTCAAAATTAGAGATATTTGTCTCTTGCTCATTGTAAATATTTGGTGTGAGTGTCGAAATTGTTATTTGAAATTTTCAGTTTATTATAAAAAAATTCCTTTTTCACGGAATTGTATTTGTTTAAGAATGACTCCATGCCCAATGGAAGGAAAAACTACTAGTCTGCAGGTCCTTAGCACCTTTCCAGCAAGGCACTGTCCCCAGTCAGAGCCAATTTTGTCACTCCCTGCATTGTGGGTTTCAATTGGTCAAGGTTACCCAGGAGGAGTGAAGTTTGGAGCCACTTTCCCAGGACACAAAAGATCTTAGAGCTTGATCAGACCCCTCCAATGCCTAGTGCTCAGAAAGAGCTTTCCAAAGGTATATAGAAGTTCAAAAAAGGACTCCTAGATCAAAAGTTACAGTTTGTTGAAGATTTCCTGGGAAAGCCTCGAAAACCTAGAAAATGGCTAAGTATGAGGGTAATCCCACATCCCTCAAAAAGGCAGTAGTCCCGCAGTCACAAAAAAACTCCAAAACTTGCGAGGGCCGATCTTGTGATATAATGTGAAATCGTTAGGGGATGGCCGCAAAAGGTTAACAAAGGAAAGCATGAAAAAACCAAGGTGAGCGACCCCCTCTCTCTCTCCTCCACATGGTACAATCCCGTACTCCCGCAATCCCTCATCTTGTATCCTAGTGACCCCGCAGTCCTGCAGCTCGGCATATCAGCGGATCGATGGGTTCTAAACTTAAAAGACCTTGCGAGGATTGATTCTGCAATACAATGTAGCATCGCCGAGGGAGGCAGAAAAAGTTTAACATAGGGAATGTAGAACAAAACAAGAGCAAGCCACCCCCTTCTCTCTCCTCCATGTGGCGCAATCCTGCACTCTTGCCATCCCACATCCCACAATATCGGCGGATCGGCGGGGTTTTCATTCCAAGACCATGCGGGTGCCGATTCTGCGGTATATTGTAAAAGTTCTGGGAAAGGCTGAAATTCATTAACAAAGGAAATTCCTACCAAACCAAGGAGGACGACCCCCTTTCTCTATCCTCCATGTGGCAGTATGGAGGGTGACATGGCCATATCGGAGACACATGTCACTCAGTTTCAACATTTTCAAGGGTGAAATGGGGCCATTCTCGAGTACCACGTGTCACCACTAACAGGTTGACACGTGACAGTAATGACGTCACCCCGTAGATCGATGATTGCAACTGTTAATGGGAAAAGCTAAAGGTAAAAGGCCATAAAGCGCCGGGATGCAGGATTCCAAGTAACAAAGGGAAAAGCCCCTCCCCCAATGCAATAAGTTATGACGATGTGATCTATAAGGATCTCGCGTCCGGACTGTGAGCCCACACTAAGGAAAAAGGTAAAGGGTCCCCCTCTCCTGTAGTGTGATTTCAATGTATTAGGTGGGCCCGATCCCACAGATCGACGATCGCAAGTGTCTAGGGAAGAAGCTTAAGGCAAAAAAATTGTAAAGCACCAATATGCGGGATTTTGCAATACAAAGGAAAAGGCTCCCAGACACGGGTCTGAAGGCCTTAACGCCCGAGGGCTAAGCCCCTGGTTCCAGCCCCTGTCCATATGAGGAAAGCCACATGAGGGGCTATAATAAAGGGAGGCTAAGGGGGAAATAAAAAAAGGCATGTTTCGCCTATTTTAGAGGAAAAAATCCCACACCTGTGAGACTGCGCTGCTACACTAGAATGCATATCATCCACTACATCAAGGCACCGACAGTGCAGTACAGAGGTTTAATGGGCAGATGGGTTGGCAACTAGAAGACTTAAATGGATCATGGCACAACATCGGAGCAGTACACGAGACTCAGGAACATTAATGGCTCAGCATGGAGCCCCATCCCTCTACATAGCAAAAGACCGCCAAGAAGGGCACTTACAGTTGACCTAAACCCCGCTTCACAGAACGAGGCATCCTAGCAGTAAAGGCAAAAGTGACGAGGTCGATTGAGTAAAACAGGAGGCCATATCATGGACAAATTATAGCCTGAGGCAGAGGCGATCACAGGATGGACACAGAGACTTCCATTTACTTTTCTGTTTGGTTATTTACTTGTTTTTATCCTGTAACATGCCTTCCTTCCAATGAGGCATTTAATTTTGTAATATTTTTGGGTCACATAGCCATTCATGACTGATACAACTAGTCGACTCTACAGCTGAATCTAGACCATAGATGTTTTTACTGTAATGTATGTTCTTGCTCCCCTCTCCATATAAATAGGGAAACATAAGACTTTTAAAAGGTTCAGAAATTCTATAGAAAACACTGCATGCTATTTTCAGACGGGATCTCTTCGTAATACATATCTTTTTTAGAATATCAAGGAAATAGTGGTGATTCCCCCTTCAAGTATTGCAATATGTGTTCTCTTTGTAAAACTCATTTTTTGTGTTCATGCTTCTTCCCTGAATTCATGCAATTATAGTTGCTGGAAATATTTCAAGCTCCCTCACAGATTCATTAGTATATATATGTTAATGCAAATGCCTGTAACTGTTTCACAGATTCATTTGTCTCAACATTGTTTATGAATATGCCTGTGTGTACTATTGAAATTATATCTTTAATTTGCAACACATGAATCATAGCTTTAAGCTCCTCCTTCATTCATTATTTCTGCTTGTAACTCAAATAAGTATAGAAATCCTTAATGCCTCAAGCTCTATGTGTTAAGTGTAGAATGTTTGAAGCCTTATGCTCTATGTGATGAGTTGCTCCTTCTCTTTATCCTCTCTCATCTACTCTGCAAAATCTTGTTAAGCTATAAGACCTTGAAACACTCAGCCTCCACTATTTTTATGCTTATTTCTAAGATTTGAACCCGTGAAGAAGTACCAAAAATCCATGTCTTATTTCTTTGGATAAATGAACCAATCCATCTCCTATATATATGTGTGTGTGTGTCTATGTGTATGTGTATCTATAGAACATAAGTGATGTCTCCAGTTTCCTGAAATCATTTGAGACACACCAATATAGATGTGCCCAGGCACTGGTCTTGTAACCAATCCAAGGTTGTCTTTGGGAGCTACAATAGACTAATATGCTGGTATGTAGTTGTTGCATGTATGTTTGCTTTCTTATCTATGCTTACTTATTCCATGCCATGTCAATGATCTATTATGAACTAATTTGCAATTAACCTCTGGCATGTTCTTGTTCATGTATGTCTGATTGGTTTTTGGCTCATTGATCCTTCTCATGGCATACCTCTTATTAGCGTTGTTGTGACTTTCTTGTACCTCTTTCTTCAATTTGTTAATCTTGGGATGACTTAGTTTCATTATCTAGGCATTTCATTCTTGTACTCACTCTAACATATTTTCATTTGGTAGCCAAGAGAAAAACATTCATGGTGGCAACTGGGCCCACATATCAGATGGGGTTCCTATCCCAAACGACATGAGGTTTAATTGGGACTTCACACCAAGGAGATCCCCTAGTTGTTGGCAGCATATAGCACCATCGACAATAGCCATCATCCTATATGAAATTCGTCTTTTGTAAATATAATGAAGTCCAAGAGACATGTGTGGAATGTAAAGAGTTATATCTAGAATGTGAAAAGTTATATGGAAACTCATAGGTCATAGAAGTTGAAGAGTCATGAGGAAACTCAAGAGTCATTGTCATTTTTTATAAATAGTTCCTCATAACTCAAGGAAAGGGATTGGATTTTTAGATTTATGGCCTTGCCTTCTCTAGTGGTGCATAGGAGAGAAAATAATTCTTTGGAGAAGCAAGTTGTAGCTTCATGTTCCATTATTGGAGCTAGTGTTCCACCAATGTAACAATGTACTTGGATTCTTTCATTAATTATCAGAAGCTATCTAAGCCAACACTCTTTCATGCATGTATCGTGAATGTAGTAAGACTATTCTTTGTATGTTTGCAGTATATGTTATTGTAACGCATACTAAAGATAATGAACTATTTCATTGATTTAGATATGGATATTGTTGAATGGGTGTTGTTTATGCTTTCATTATTATTGTTTATCTTGTGAACTAATTTACTGGTTAATCAACAAGCCTCTATCCTTGTGTCTCTCTTAGGATAGTACTATTACTTCTCTATTAGATGCTCACCTCTCTTATGTTTGTGGAAGCTCTCTTTACACTCTACACTTGATGTCACACAAAGATTACATACTTGCTACCCCAAAGTTTTATTTATGATCCATTGTGTATGTGTTGCGGCCAAGGCGTACCTTTAAATCGTTCGTAATGGTGGTCAGACCATGTAACCGAATGAGATTCATATATCAAATGATGTGAGGTCTAATTGGGAATCCACATCAAGGAGATCACCTGTATTTGGCAGAATCCAACACCATCAACATAACCCCCGCATTCCGTACTAAAGGATTTTGTAGATTTTTTCACAAAATAGATATGTGAGTGCAGAGTCTGACTGCAAAAAAGTTAAAAGCTAACGTATAATATCAATTTTCATTTGTCAAATTTAATATCACATGTTATACTCATTATTTGTGCAGTATATCATTAATGTTTATAACATATTTTATTACATAATTATTGTAGATTTGTCTGGGTAGTTGCAAGGGGCAATGCGAGCCCTACATTACCTTCTATAGTTAACCTAGATGAGTTTCCCCTAGTAGATACACAGTATAAAATCCCAGAAACCCAATGTGAGTTCGACCTTTATGAAATCCACAATTGGGCAAACTAGAAGTTTCTTGATGTCGGTGATGAATTGGGCATTTGGGAGTCTTTCCTTCCCTAATTTGTTTTTCCCCAGACCCATATCTTCCCTAAATTTGTTACTTGGTGTCATCTGAGATATATTCTTAGTCAGAGGGTTGTAATTGCCCAAAATAATGATTTTTATTTGCTATTACTCTTGAGTCCATATGTTAAGTACTTCAAACCAATCCTTCACCCCCTATGCACCCGTTTTCCACTAATTCTCTCTTGGAGATTTACTAAAAACTCACATTTCCTCAACGAGCCCAAATCTTTGAGTCATTTTTACGGAAGAATTATGAGTTGCCTAAGACCAATCCACCTTATTCCACTTCAATTTTCCCAGAAATGTCTAGGCAAGTCATCTCTATGGTCACATGTTTGTTGGTTACCCTACCAATCAGTGGGCCAATGAAGTAATATTAGGATTTCTATCAATGTTTTCTGTGGGTAATAAGCCCTCAATTATTTTCAACTACAATCTGTTTTTGGCAGACAATATTCATGATCATTTTTTTAAGTTTTCAACTGAAGGTGATTTTAAAAATTAGTCATTCCTGGTGTATTTACTTGTATTTCATCAAGCACACAGGTTTAAGTTTCCATTATCGATAAATATTTTTATAACATGCAAAAGCTAAAAAGAACTAAGGAAGAACTAATACATATGTTTAATTGTGAAAAAAGGTCATTTCTAATTAGTAGTTTGTTACTTGAATGAAAACATCATAAAACAAATTACACACAATTCTAATGGTAATTACCCACCTAAATATGAAACATCACAAAACAAAACACACCCATCCCAATAAAAATAAATCCATTAAGAGTACTCAAGTTTAATTTTTTTTTTGTAAAAATGACCTATAAAGTGCCGTTGTTAATGTAAGTTATCTCCTCATGACAACAAGATAAGATAAGATAGATAAGATAATTATATTTATGTCCAACTATTGACCACAAAGTAGGTCAAAAGGATTGTTGAGTACAATGATGTCCATATAATGCAGGAGAACCAAACAGTCTCCTATAAAAGATATAATGCCCGAATATAAATGATACAATGCATGAATTATAAAGGATATAATGCATGAAATTCCCTGGTGGAGAAAATCCAAGAGCTAATGGGTCTGAGAATCGGACCTATCTCTCTCCACATCTGAGGCTGAATGAAGAACATTGTAGAAACTCAACAAAGTATGTTGACTTGATGAAGAGTCGGTGGAAAGTGTGGACTGTTCTGCCTAGAGATTCACGCATTGTTGAGGTCTTGAGGACCTAGTCATTCTCCTAGGAATGGATCTGCTGCTGAGACGTCATGTGGCGTGGTGAGGTCCCACAAATCCTCACTGATCTCGAGTTTGGATATGTACTTGTATCAATTCGTCTCTTGGTGCCCCTGTCTGAAGGTAGTACCCCGAAAATTATCGTGATCCTCTATGTGGAGTCTAGTCTAATGGGAGGTTGAAGAATACACGCTTAAAACTTGAGAGCCTCCTGCATATATATGGCCAAACATCTGTGATTAGGATACCTGAAAAATCCCGCGAGGGTCTCAGAATCTCTAAACAAGCAATGAAACCTTCCTATGATCTCGTAATAGATAGGGCATCCAAAAATGAAGTGCACCTCGGTATCTACTTCCTGTAAATGACATACCTGACAGATTTTGTCTGGTATATCAATCTAATGGTTCATCTCCGCCCAAAGTCTAAGAGAACCTACTCTTAACTGGCCTTGAGGAAAGTGAAGAGCATGCATCCATTGTTGAAACATATACTGGGGTCGAACAATGAGCCCGTCTCTCAACTCCAAGAAGTGATCAGCGTAGAAGGCCATCTTTGGTGCAACCCTCTTAGAGGATTGACCCAGGTGACCTAGATGAACTGCCTGTAGATTCCTCCCTAGTGATCTTGTTCAATTATGGTCTAATAGGTAAAAGGTGACCAAGAGCATCAAAGGAATATCAGAAAGGAGGGAGATGATCCAACTGAATGCCCACTGAATCTAAGAGATTTGAAACTCATGTAAACTAACATCTAGACCGATCCGAGGGAGTAGAACGAGTAATAGTCTCAAAAGAGAAATATTCAAAGTAAAGATATCGATCCCTACTCTTTATCATAGACCTTCTAAAAGATTTCCATGGAATTTCAATGTTCCACATTTTTAGGGAATTAAACAATCTAGCTGATTCCTTGTCTAAGAAGGGACCTAATTCACAGTCAGGAACTCTACATTATGAAGAGTACAAACATGGAGCTACTAATCTTGGAAGTTTTCCTTTGGTTTAGTTTGTCCTTATTTATCTTTTACAACAAACCATTGGTGGACTATTATTTTGTGATTTTTGAAATTTTGGGGTATTACGAGATAGTTAATTACCTCCCTATTTTTAGTTGACTTATGTTATATGGGTTATGCTACTAGTAATTTTGTTAGATTTTTGTTTGGCTACTATGTAAGTAGATTGACTCTTTTTGGGTGGGAAAATGGTTAGTAAATGCTACATATACTTGGTTTATTTATTTGGTGAATATAGAAAGATGTAACTACTTTTTTAATACAAAAAAGCAATGGGTTTTTCTTTGATGAAAAAAATAAGATCAAATGTGGGCTTTATTTTACAATAGAAGAAAAGGGAATAGAAACCAATTAGGATATTGTCACAACAAAATCTCTAGAAATTTGGTATACAAATTATTACATTTGATGAGGAATGGAAGAGTAAATTGATGAGACAAACCTCGCAAGAAAGGAACCATTAATATTGATCGTATGCATCCAATGGTAGGGACATCTAGAAGGTTACATTAATGCATACATCTCATATATGATGTGTCTTAGGAATAAGAAAACATATTTTAAAAATAATTGGTATGGAGATGACAAATATACATTATAAAAAAGCAGTTTCCAATAAGAGGTAAACTAGAAGTAGTTGTCCTAAACCTTCTAACTTAAGAATGAAGCGCCTTCCATAAAATAACTACTATACATAGAAGATAACATCATCATATTCACACATAGAGTGAGAAAAACTAATAATATCATTTTATAGAAAATAAATATTGAATTCACTTATTACATCGAAAGGTGTTTTCTCTATTAAGTTGGTTAGGAAAACACTATTTAGCTCAACCAATCCCCTCACTCCATTTTTGTTGTTCTCTCCCATCATAATTCAACACGTGTAAAATTTTATCAAGTCCGATGTATCTTGTTGCACGAATTATGACCACCTTTCGAGGCGGGGATTTAATGACTGTTGTTGAGTATTCAACTAGCATTTTCCCTACGCAGAGTCAGATGCAGTTGAGCATAAGCAACGCCTTCCTCTTCCTTGGATTCATCAAGGGAAGGAGATTAAGGTGAAGAAAATGAGGCGGGAATAACACGATGGTGGTTACATTAAGTCTTGTTCCAAGGACGTGTTGCTCGAGGTGTTGAAGCATTTGCGTTCTAAGTCTCTAGAGATTGTTGCCTGTGTGAGCCGTCATTGGAAGCACGTCGCCGAAGAGGAGGCACTATGGGAAGGAATTTGTACCAAGCATTGGCCTGAAGAGGTTATGTATGCTTCGTAGTCGGGGCAACTAAGGAGCGTTGTTTTGGCCTTGGGAGGCTTTCGTCGTCTTTATGTTTATTGCTTATGACCACCGCTAGATCCTTTGCATCATCTTCTAGATCAATTGTGGCCAATACTTTGACACATTATTAGGAATTACTGGAAACAACTTATATGATCATAACTTTGTGTGAAAAGTGGCACTTAATCCCATACTAGAGAAATAAGACATAACTTATGGCATCCTACAAAATGGAGTTCACTTTGTGTTGGAATAAGTAATGAAGAGCTGAAAAATGGAACTCCCTTTTTACAAGTATAACTCTCATAAACATTGTATAGTTGGATGCTTATGATATATACTCTTTGTGCTTTACCTAAATGATTAGTTGCAAAAGAAGCTCTATGCCATCCTCTGAAAGCTAGAAAGGGCATCCCATTATCCCTGCAATATTACTTTGAAAACAACCAAGCCATCCCATTAGCACTATCTCAATGCAACAAAAACCCTAGAAATGCAATCATTTATCTTAGAGCAAGGGAATGCGTATATCAACAACTACTCCAAGCAGGCCTAGAAATTGACAGGCATGTTTTTTGTTTGTTTGTTAAAAAAACACATGTTTCTATTCAAAGGTGTTTCCTTTGATGTGCTCTTCCAAGAATTGTGGATTAAAAATATATATACACCAAGAAATAGATTCACATGAATATTGTATATTTCAAGACAAATTTGTGCACGTATAAATCTAAGTACTCGTAGACACTAAAATAGAATTTATTGTAAGAGAGTGTAATAGATATACTGATGTTTTGTACTATAATGTGTTACACAACCAAAGAAGCCATTACATGCAAATACACTAAAGCAAACTCAATTAACGAGTATTTATAGTGTTAACAAGCTACGAAGGAAAAAATGAGTTGCAAAGAATCTAAACCAAATCTCAATTAAAATTGGAGGGAGTTCCTCTTATGACATTATAGGGCTTTTGGCTAAATATGTGCCTCCTAAGTGCCTTTCAATATTTTTGAAAATGAAGTTAACTTGATGGAAAAGGAAATTAATATTTTCTTAGGTTGAGAGGTATCCTTATTTTTATTTCAATTACATAATCTGTATATTTTAATGAACATGGAGCAAGATCAAAGACATAACAAATTCAATTGTTAATTTTACTCTACGACGTTGGACGTCTGAGATTTGCAAATCAAAATCGATATACATATAGTGCATGCGGAGTAACTGAAGAGGAATGTCAAATTATTTGATTAAGAGATGGCATAGGAAAATGTTAAGACAAACCAACAATCATAGATAGGGAGAAGAAAGTTTTTCAATAACTTTTCACAACATGTTATTTTCTTCCCTCAAACAAGTTTGTTTTACTTGCTTCTAATCTCATATTTTTAGAACCTTATCCAGTTTGATAGAAAGAATGGAGGTGTGGAGCCTGATTATCTTATGTATTCAAAGGTATCACTGCATTGGACCCCAGTTCGTAATGGGGCGGCAACGCCGCCCGTAAAATATTCGCTACAAGGGGGGTCCGGGTGGGGCAGCTGCAACCTTTTGGGAGCCCCCCCCTAATGGGGGGATCGGGGGTAGCGCCCTTAAAGCTAAGAATAGATGTAAAATTGCCTTGTAAAATGTTGTAATTTCGTAGTAAAACTGGGTCATTCATTAGGCAGAGATATGACAGTAGAATTTATGTTTAATTTAAGGTTTTTTGCCCTAGAAGGCAACCCCTCGCTATATATGAGGGAATTATATTACGTCTATATAGATCTA
Source organism: Pinus taeda (assembly GCA_000404065.3). Classification (NCBI taxonomy): domain Eukaryota; kingdom Viridiplantae; phylum Streptophyta; class Pinopsida; order Pinales; family Pinaceae; genus Pinus; species Pinus taeda. The sequence continues at coordinate 312,157 of APFE031487691.1, read as the reverse complement.
TATTCTGAGTGAGGAAAGAGAGGAGATTGAGAGTGAAGAGGGAGTTACAGTGGATCTGTTGTAGGTTGTATCTCTTCAATTTGTTGGATAATATAATAAAAGAAGGACTGGCTGTTTCTTCGTGGACGTAACCCAAACTGGGTGAACCACGTATATTTGTGTCTCTCTTGTTTTATGCATTTTCTATGTTTATATTTCTGCAATATTTTATGTGTTCCATTGCTCTGTAATATATAATTTTCTAACAACTGGTATAAGAGCCGATGGTCTATTTGGCTGATAAAC